>PVKA01051938.1:0-11962 GCA_004027165.1 Ctenomys sociabilis | reverse complement strand
TTTTTTTTTTTTTTTTTTTTTTTGGTGGAACTGGGGATTGAACTTCAGCCCCTTGCACTTGCCAGGGCTTGCTTATTCCACTGAGCCATCTCCCCGGCCCCTTCATTATAGCTTTGAATCTGGAGAAGACAAAGCCAAAGAAACAAACATACAGTCAACATTATCTAAATGGAGAAAAACTAAAAAATTTTACTCTAAAATCAGATAGAAGACAAAGACACCCACTGTCACCACTCCTATTCTAAATAGTTCTGGAAACATTATCTAGAGCTATTTGAGAAGAGAGAAAAATAAAAGGAATAATAATTGGAAAGGAAGAAGTTAAATTATAATTACTTGCAGATGACATGATACTATACATGGAAGACCCAAAAAACTCCAGCAAGAAACCCCTACAATGAACAAACAAATTCAGAAAAATGACAGGATACAAAGTCAACAGCCAAAATCAGTATCATTCCTCTACACAAACAACAAACTTGCTGAGAGAGAAATTAGAGAAACAATACCCTTCACAATAGCACCGAAAATGAAATATTTGGGAATTACTGTAACAGAGGAATTAAAAGATCTACACAATCAAAATGACAATACTGTGACAAAGAAAGCAGAGTATTTTGGAAAATGGAAAGATATTCCTTGATCCTAAATAGGAAGAACCAACACTGTGAAAATGGCCATCTTCCCAAAACTGTTATATAGATTTAATGCAATCCCCGTTAAAATATGACTAGTGTGACTCACAGATCTACAGAAAACAGGCCTAAAATTCATTTGGAACCATAAAAGACCTAGAATACCACAGGCAATCCTGGACAACAAAGGAAAGGTAGGAGGTATTACAATCCCTGACTTTAGGGCCAACCAAATGGCTCAGCAGATTAAAGCACCTGCAACTGGGGGTTGGATCCCTGGGCCTGCCATGCTGGCCCTACCCGGGGCACATGCTCAGTTGAGACTGGGTGTGGTAGCACATGCCCATGATCTCAGCTCTTAGGAGGCTGTAAACAGGCAAATCACTATGAATCCAAACTAGTAGTGAGACTGTGAAGACCCTGTAGACCCTTCCCTAAGCTACAAAAGAAGAAAGAAATAACAGAAAGTTTCCCAAGCAGATAATAATTTGACATATTCTGAGTGAGGCATATAAAACTCCAATTATCCTCAATCAAATAATCTGCCCCAAGACAATTAATAGTCAAATTCAACACACCAACAAAAATACTAAAAGCTTTATAAAAAAGTAAATATATCACCTATAAAGGAAAGCCCACCAGAATCATACAGATTTCTCAACACAGAACTTCACTTTTTTTCATTTTTTTAAATGAAAAAATATACATTGTATATTGTTGTCATAGTGGTTATTCATTGTATAAGATGCAGACATGATATCCTGTCTCAAACACTATTTTTTATAACAAACCTCTCCATTCACTGAATTTTGAGAATGGAGCGGTATATCTATCCTAACTATTTTGATGCAACAGGATCATTCATTTCTATCCACTTTTTTGGTTAGTTTTGTCAGAGATGGGCATTCCATTGTCATTTAAATATTATAGGTGCTTGAATTCAGCAGAATGTCCCAATATACTCTAGTAGTCCATAATAGTAGTGGGTTTTCTGTAAGACCGGCAATGTCCAAATTTGTTGACTTGAGCTGTTTACAGCTCAAAATATTAATGTGGCTTTACTTTTTATACTTCATTTTGACACTTTTCTACTGGATGATTAAGACCAAGATAAAGCAAGACCTATATAACAGGAAATATAACTTTTATATATGATAAGGTCAGTCAAATGCATTCAGGATTTAACCTAAAACCCTATACCACAGTTTGTAGATCTTTTGTGAGTGTCAGCGATGTGGATTACATTACTTGACCAATTTGCTCTCATGACACAGAATGTTAAGTCAAGCAGAGCTTAGAGTGAAGTATTTGAAACCCTAAAAGAATTCATATCTTTCAATATGCACTATGCTAAAATCAGAATGGGCCAAAGTTCTAAATATTAAAACAAAAATTAGTCAATATGGTGGAAGAGAGAATTGGTAGAACTCTTGAAAGCATTTGTGTAGGCAAAGACTTCATGAACAAAACCCAAATCACAGAAGTAATATCACAAAGAATCAACAACTGAAACTTTATTTTTAAAAAAATCTTCCTCACAAGGGAAACCACCAACAGAGTGAAGCGACAGCATACAATGTGAGAAAAGAAATCTCCAGCTATTCATCAGACAAGACTAATATCTAGAATATAAGAAGAACTCAGAAAATCAAACCTCCAAAATTTATAGATCCAACCCAAAAATGGGCCTCTGAAATGGATAGACACTGCTCAGATAAAGAAATAGAGACAGCAAAAAATATATGAAAAATTCTAAACATCACAGTCATTCAAGAGGTACAAATTAGAACAATTCTGAGACACATCTCATCCATGAAAGAACAGCTATCAGCCAATAACCAATGTTGACAGCCCTGTGGGGGAAAAGGAACCCTCCCCCACTGTTGGTGGGCTGCAGACTGATGCAAATACTGTGCAAATCAGTGTGGAGATGCATCATACAGCTAGCAATACAGATTCCACTTAACCAAGCTATTCTCCTTAGTATCGTCCCAAAAAATATTAAAGGCATAAAACCATAGCAATGTGTGCATCCATGTTTTTAATGGGAGTTTGCAACAGCTAAATATTGGGCTCAGATGCCCACCAACTGTTGAGTTGGTAAAGAAAATATATGTTTTTTTTTTTTTAATTCAGGGGGGTATGACTTTGTCATAAAGAAAGGCAAGCTTGAGACATTTCTAGGTAAATGGATGCACCTTGGGACTATACTCTTAAGTGAAATAAATCAGACATGTTTATATAAATATTACATGATTTCTGTGGTGCAAGAAACCAAAAGTATAAATAAGGGCCAGAATATATAATAGATATCGAAAAATTAGAAGAAAAATTAAGTTGTCCAGCCTCAGTTTGAACTGGCAATCCTTCTGCCTCACTCTTTCAGTTCTGGGATTTGAGGCATGCACCACCAAAGCCATCTGAGGAAGATTCAATATTTGTAACATGATATTTCCTGCAGTAGTATTTTTACATTTAATATTTTTGATTATGTATAATAGTTCAAATGTCTTAAATTCATTTTTGTTTAATAAGCATTTTCCCCTTTAAGCTGTTGGTTCATGTAAAATTGAATGACAGTAAGTACATTCACATTGTTGTACAAATGTCATTATCATCTATCTCTAGAACTTTTCTGTTTTACTAGACTGAAATTCTGGGCCCACTAAATACTAACTTCCCTTTCCACTAATTTGATTACTCTTGGTGCCCCATGAGAATAGTTTTATTTTGTTGATGAAAGGTTAATCTCCCTTTGCATAGCATCCTTAAAGCTGATGTGTGTTATACCATGTGACAGAATTTCCTTCCTTTTTTAACACTGATTTGGGTTTATTGTGTATATTCCACCTTTTAGTTTATCTCTCTATTCATCTGACAACAGGTTCTTGGGCTACTTTACTTTTATTGATACATTTTAGATATACACATTGCTAACATTCATTATATGGTATTTTACCAGTATATGATATATATATATATTCTTCTTTTTCCCAATCCCCTCCCCTTTTCAATCATTTTACTACTTCTTATATATAAAAGCTTTGTTCTATTTTTTCCTTCTAGTCTTTTTTCCCTTTCCCCTTTCTTTCTCCCTCTCCCTCCCTAGTGCCCCTTCCTATTTGAATATTTCTTTCTATTTCATAATATCTATTAAATATTTTGGTTCCTATTTACACTTGTAGTTCCATGCTTTGCCTGATGATTCATTCTGTTGCAGTTCCTGCAGTTGCAGTCCTTGTTATCTCTGTCTAGAATGTCATTCAGAACATTTTTGGAGTGTTGCTTTTGTGATCATAAGTATCTTAAGATGTTCTTTGCCATGGAATTTTCTTATTTATGCATAATCTTTTCTTTTTTACTGTATTTGGTTGTTATAGGACCTCACCATGCAGCTCAGACTCATAGTGACCCTTCCGTTTTCAGCCTCCCCAGTACTGGGATTACAGGTATATGCCACAACTCCCAGACTCTCAGGATGGCTCAGCCCACCCTGTGGGCAGGGGTGGCACAGCATGTGGTGCCAGAGATCAGACCGCAGTCCCTGAGCTTGCCTAGGCAGGTACTATAGACCACTGAGCTATCTCACCAGCCCTATTTATCCATAATCTTGAAAGATAGTTTTGCACAATATACCATTCTGGGTTGGAGGTTGTTTTCTTTTAGGGCTTGAAATACTTCACTCTGTGATTTCTCTGGCTTAAAGTCTTCCGTAAAGAATTCTGCTCTAATTCTGATAGGCTTTTCTTTTTACCCACAGTTCTGCCTCCATTTGTTATTGGTTGATTTCTGGGATGAAATAAAATATCAACATTATTTTCATTTGTATCTATCAAATGACCAGTTATATTGATATATTTAGTTGCCATCTTTTCATATATTTACTTGCTGTTTCTACTTCTTTATCTGAGTAGTGTCTACTCACCCTCAGAAGGCAATTTTTGGATTTTTTTTTTAATTTGGAGGGATTTTTTTCAATTCTCTATATGTCCTAGACATTAGTATTTTGTCTGAGAAGCAACTGGCTCAAATGTTTTTCCCATTCTGTGGGTTGGCTTTTCACTCCATCAGTGACTTCTTTTACTGTGCAAAACCTTTCTGATAAGATGAGATCCCCTTATTGAGTGTACTACATCTCACGCAATTGGGGCTTAGTTCATGAAGGCTTTGCCTATGCCTATGTCTTCAAAGGTTCCACCTATTCTCTATTCCAAAAGATTTAGTGTTTTTAATATTTAGATGTTGAAATTTTTTTTATTTTAGTTTAGTGAACAGTGATGAATACGAGTTTAGTTTTAGTCCTCAGCATGTAGACAGCCAGCTTCTCCAGATCATTTATCGAAGAGGCTATTTTTCTTCCAGTAAAGGTATTCGGACCCTTTGTCAAAGGGTGAGTTTGTTGATAGTTGTTTCTGTATCTCCTTATCTTTCCCACTGATTTGTTCTTTTTATTTCCAGTAACATGTTTTTTAATGACTGCAGCTTTTCAGTGCAATTTCATGGCAAGGATTGTGATGTCCTTTGTCTGGTATTTCTTGCCTGGAATTTTTTGTTGTTGTTGTTATTGTTATTCTAGGTCCCTTTAGTTTGTAAATTAATTTTTGGAATGTTTTCTCTAGTTCTGTGAGGTATGTTAAAGGCATTTTTATTGGGTTTGCATTAAATCTACACATCAATTTTGAGAATGTTGCCATTTTTATTATGTTGGTTCTTCCTAGCCAAAACCAAGGGATATCTTTCAATTTTCTGACATCCCTTTTGATCTTTTTTCAGACTATTTAGTTTTCAATGTAAAGATCTTTTGCTTTCTTTGTTAGGTTGATTCCTAAGTATATTTTGTGCTATTAAGAAAGGCATGGTTTCCTTAAATTTTTGTCAGTTTAACAAAAATTTGTCAGTTTAACATTTGTGCACAGAAATGCTATTGATTTTAGAGTGTTGACTTTATATCTGGCTATATGACTGGATTTAATTATTAAATCCAGAAGGCTTTTGGTGTAGTTTTTGGTCTTCCATGTAGAATTGCTATTGTGAAATCAGTACACACCCTATATAAATTCAGAAGATCATCAGTACTTACTCCTAAAATCTTTTCTTTCCTACGATGGAGAAAACTGACAAAATAGAGAGATGCATAGATATATATGAATCACCAAAGCTTAATTAAGAAGATATAAAAATCATGAATTAACCAATATCAGCAAATGAAGTTGAAAACCTATCAACAAAGAAAATCCGAGGTTTTGGGAGATTAAGAGCTTAATTCTACAAGAAATTTATTGCCAACTGTTCTCACTATTCAATAATATGGAAAGAAACTCAGTCTTACTAAAAGCATTCCTGATACCAAAACCAGAGAAAAATGCATCCAAAAAACAGAACTACAGGGAAATCTCCTGGATGAGCATAGATGCAAAAGTCCTCAATCAAATACTAGCAAACCGAGTACAACAAATCATCAAGATCACACAGCATGACCAAATGGGATTCACCCAAGGAATCCAAGGATGGCTCAATATACACAAATCAATAAATGTAATATACCACATCAACAGAGCCAAAATGAAAATCACATGTTTACATCAATAGATGCATAAAAAGCCTTTGACAAAGTCCAACTCTCATTCATGATAATCAGAAAAGATAGTCTTTACCTTAACCAGATAAAAGGCATCAATGATAAAGCTAACATCATACTAAATGTACAAAAGCAGAAAACTTTCACTTTAAAATGAGGAACAAGACAAGGATGCCCACTGTCACCATTCCTATTCAGTATAGATCTAGAAACAGTAACCACAGCAATTAGACAGGAGAGACAAATAAAAAGAATAATGATTAGAAGGTACAAAATGAAATTATCACTATTCACAAGTGACATGATACTCTATGTAGAATAATCCAAAGAGTCCAGCAAGAAACTTGTAGATTTAATAACCAAATTCAGTGGCATAGCAAGATACAAAGTCAGACACTCAAAAATCAAGAGCATTAAAACAGAAACACTACCCCAGGCCTGCTGTGCTGGCCCTGCCCCAGGGGCACACTGAGATGGCAGATGAGAATGGGTATGGTGGTGTGTGCCTATAATCCCAGCTCTTGGGAGGCTGTAATGAGGCAGATCACTATGAGTCTGATCTAGTAGCGAGATCCTGAGAAAACTGTAGACCCTTCTGTAAAATAAAAAAATAAAACAGAAACACTAAATCTCTGGTGGAGAAAGTAGGTAGAAATCTTGAAGACATGGGGAAGGTAGCGAGTTCATGAACAAAAATGAAACTACACAAGAAATACTTCAAAGACTCAACAACTGGGATCTCATCTTTTTAAAAAATTTCTACATGCCAAAAGAAATCACCAACAAGGTAAAAAGAAAACTCATGAATTTGGAAAAACCATTAGCTGACTGCCCCTCCGAAAAAAGACTGCTGGCAGCAGCCATCAAAGAAGAATAGCCATGGGGGCTGGGGAGATGGCTCAGTGGAATAAGCGCTTCCCCGGCAAGTGCAAGGGCCTGAGTTCAATCCCTGGTTCTGAAAAAAAAAGAAGAAAAATAGCCATGGCCCTCCACTATCCCATGGCCATGGGCCCCAACAAGTGCCCCAACAAGTGCTACAAGTGACTAAACTGAGGCACAGCCGCCATCGCGGATGTCTTACCAAACACACCAAGTTCGTGCGGGACATGATCCAGGAGGTGCACAGCTTCACCCTCTACAAGCGGCGTGCCATGGAGCTGCTCAAGGTCTCCAAAGACAAGTGCGCCCTCAAGTTCATCAAGAAAATGGTGGGGACGCACATCTATGCCAAAAGGAAACCTGAGGAGCTGAGCAACGTGCTGGCCGCCATGAGGAAGGCAGCGGACAAGAAGGACTGAGCCCCTCTGGAATAAAGCTTTGCAGAAAGTTAAAAAAAAGAAAAAAGAAAAAGGATTTCTATCTAGAATGTATAATATTTTTTTAAATCAGCTCCCAAAATTCAAAGACCCAATCCAAACAGGAGCATTGGAGATGAATATAAATGTCTCAGAAGAAGACATAAAAATCGCAAATAAATATATGAACAAATGTTCAACATCGGTGGTCATTCAAGAAATGCAAATTAAAACAGCACTGAGATTCCATCTCACCCCAGAAAGAATGGCTGTCATCAAGAAATAAATGAGCAGCAATGCTGCTCGGCTGCCTGAAAAAGGAATCCTTCTCCTCTGCTGGTGGGAGTATTGCCTGATACAACCACTATAGACATCAGTGGGAAGATTTCTCAAAAGCCTACAGTTGGAGGTCGCATTCAACCTAATCATCTCCCTCCTGGGTATTTTTCCAAAAGAGCTAAAGTCATCATAACTCGGTGATATATGTACACCCATGTTTGTGGCAGTGTAGTTTGTCATACTTAAATCTTGGAAACACCCGAAGTCTATCAATTTAGGAATGGATACAAAGATACGGTATTTTTACATAATGGAGTATTACTTGGTTATAAAGATAAACTCGAGACCTTTATAAGTATATGGATACAACTAGAGGCTGTACACATAATTCAAATAAACCAGACCCACATGTGCAAAAATCATACTGTCTCCCTAGTGTAAGAACCTGAAAAAATAAATAAAACCTAAAAGGTACAATGGATAAAGGGAAAGAATCTGTTGAGAGGGCAAGAACATCTGGGATGAGAAAGGATGAATGAAAGAAAGAAAGAAGGAAGAGAAAAAGATACATAGAGATAGACAGACAGACAGATAGATGGATGCAGGATAGCTTACATAATTGTTCTGCTGATTTCTGCTAGTCTATTAAAAGCAGCAGTTAATGCTTAAAGTTTTTCTCCTTTTTAATTCCTTATAACTTTTTAAAACCAATGTTGCATGCTTATATCTGATAAACTAAACAACTAATTTGAAGACAGCATTCTGCAATTGTTCAGTAAATTCTGTATCATTTCTAATTGGTTTCTACTATCTTTTATCCTCTTTAAGAAATAAAGAAATAGCACAAAAACAGAACAGACCAACAATAAAAAAGAATTAGAAATGATATTCACACTCATATAAAAATATGAATATGTGACACAGAATAAACAAAACTAAGCAAACAACAAAGCAAGAAGAGTACATTTAAAGGCATGTCTCTGCTGTCACTTGTAGGCAATATGGACAGAGTCCAGATCTTAGTTAATTAATCCCCGCAAGCCAGCCATAGCTTTAAGGTAGTGTAGTGATGATTCCAGCAAGCCTCCACCTTCAACTCCACTGAAGTTCAGGCTGGTTTCTGGCTGGGAGGCTGGAACCTGATTTCTTCAGCCTACAGCACTCCATGTGCCTCCTGCCAGTTTGAACATGGCTTCCTGACCTTCTGCACTTAAACTCATCAGCTTCACCCTGATATCAGGAGCTACTAGACAGCACTGGCCCAAGCTGCTCTAAGTTCTGAGCTCAACTGATCCCTCTCCAACATGGCTACTGACCCCCAATCTCCTGCATGATGTCTGAACCCAATAACTCACCAGCCACTATATCCTGATGTGTCCACTTCCCTGTTCCACTGACATATTTCTCCATGAAGGGTCTACAGGTGCAAGACCACTCCCACATACTGAGTCTGGGCTCAAAGAAAACATTTCCCACCACCTTCTTCTTCATTGAGATCTCTCTCTTCATTCTCCGTATCAGTTTCAATTCCCCCTTCTGTTCCTTCTTGGAACTCAAGAACCCAATTCCAATTTTCCTGTCTTCCTCATGTTGCTATATTCCAATAGCTGGACACCAAATCTCAGAGAGATGCTTTGCTGCTACCATTCCCTCATCTTCCCAGAACTCCCAGATGTTCATATAATTGAAAGCCCAAAATATTCACTATGACTGTCTTAGGTTCAGTCCCAGTATTGAAAGAAAGAAAAAAATCAGGCAGGCAGGTAGGGAGGGAGAGAGGGAGGGAGAGAGGGAAAGAATGAAAGAGAGAGACAGAAAGAGAGAGAAAGAAAGAAAGAGAAAGAGAGAGAGAATAAAGATCTCTTACAGTGGTTTGTACTGTTCCTAGATGCTTATGATTCATTATCTGATTCCATTTAGACAATGGCCATCTTTCCTTAATGTCCTCCTTTTTTCATTAGTCTATATTTGCATCATGAGCAGTTGGTACAGGTATTAACACATCTTAATTCTTTTTCTTTGTCCTGTATTCTTCTCCCTCCTTCCTCCTCCTTCACTTTTAACCATCTTTTATTAAACCATTAACCTGGAGTCAAAGATTCTAAAATTTAAAGCTAAATAGCCTTGAATTAGTAAACCAGAAAGAATTTGCAGAATACTATATGGAATCACATATTAAAGTGCAAGAATTGAGGAGAGTAAACTCTACAACAAACTTAAAAGGCCGTTCTGCAAAAACAAGATAGAATGAAATTTCAAAGATTACTGGGAAAAGATGGCAGTGGCAGTTTAGGGGGTTACGGTACTGGATTTTCTATCATTGTGGTAACTGAGAACATGAATCTGTGTTAAAGTTCATAGAAACATACACTCAATAATTTCTTTCCACCCCTGTTTCACTTAATTACTTCCATCTTTATCTATCTTCTTAGTCCTACAATCCACATCTTGGTCCTCTCCACTGGCCACAAGAGTAGTCCTTGTCCCCTGGGAGTCTGAACACGCACAGCTAACGCCCATCTTCCAGCACTGAACAGACTCTCAATGGCATCTTTAAGCAACTGCAAGGAAGATAAGGTGAATTAAATGTCTGGTGTGATGTTCCGCTCTTGGCCTCTCCTGTTTCACTGCTGATCTCTCCCTAGTTTTAGAAGTGTATGCCCAGTAAATAATAAGCACCAGACAGAGGCCAGCAGCTCCTGTTGCAGCATATGCCTCTTGTCAGCTCTTCATGGGAAACAATCAGACCTACATTTAATATACTTGTAACAATAGCAAAGTGCCTCCGGGATATGGTGTGAAAAGTAGGAGTCAGAAATCATTTTTGCTTTATTTATTATGCTGTCATTTACTGTCATGTGGTAAAGGCCAAAGAATCTAATTCCCTTCACTGCTGGGATTTTAGCAGCTTGTCTTATTTATGCAGATTTCATATTTGAGCAATACTTAGCTGGACTCCCATTATAACTCGTGTCACTGATCCAGTCTTTCCCTCCTCCACATAGTCTGAGTTCTCACACGGAGAAAATGGAATTCAACCCTAGTAACTTGCTGTCACCGTGTCATTTCTTTTGAATGTTTGGCTAAGATGAAGTTAAAATGTGGCCCATATTTTATTGACTATATTTATTCTCTTAATCTTTTATTTATTTTTGTATTTGGTACAGAGTCTCATTACACAGCTCAGACTCATAGTCATCCTCCAGTCTCAGCCTGCCCAGCGCTGGAATTATAGGCATGCGCCACCATGCTGCGATTCAGTGTCTGGACATTGAGCTCAGAGTTCTGGGCCTGGTAAGGTATGTGGTTTCAGGGTCAGAACCTGGGTCCTAGAGCTTGTCAGGCAAGCTCTTAGGCACTGAGGTATCTCCCCAGCCCCTATTGACTATATTTATATCTGTGTCCTTGATTATGCATAGTTTAAACTTACTTATTTAGAGGTTGACAGTCCCAGGCCAGGCTCTACTGGGACAAGAGCAAAATTGCTAATGTTGATTCTATATATAGAAGGCCCATATTTTCTTCATCATTGATTTTTTTGGTTTTTTTGTTTGTTTGGTTTTGTTTTTTCTTTTGGTGGAACCAAGGATTGAACTCAGATCCTTGTGCTTGCCAGGGAAGCACTTATTCCACTGAGCCATCTCCCTGACCCCATCATTGATTTTTTTGTCTTAATTTTTTTAGAATATTGTCTCAAAATGATATTTATCTTAACTGATAATTATCTTAATCTGATGCTTTTGTCAAATGGCTCTGTCCCACTCATTTTACCCAAATTCAGGATGACAGTACAAAATTTTAAAAGAAGATAGTATAATGGTTTTACACTACAAAAATCCCTGGAAGAAGCCAGACATGTTGGCACATGCCTGTAATCCCAGCACTTGAGAGGCTGAGAAAGGAGGACTGTTGTGAGTTCGAGACCAGCTTGAGTATAAAGTGAGGGGCCGGGGAGATGGCTCAGTGGAATAAGCGCTTCCCTGGCAAGCGCAAGGGCATGAGTTCAAGCCCCGGTTCTGCCAAAAAAAAGAAAAAACAAATACATTTTGGGGCTGGGGAGATGGCTCAGTGGAATAAGTGCTTGCCTGGCAAGCACAAGGGCCTGAGTTCAATCCCCAGTTCCACCAAAAAAAAAAACATAAAATTGAGTATAAAGTGAGCTTAAGGCCAGCCTG
>PVKA01051937.1:0-11964 GCA_004027165.1 Ctenomys sociabilis | reverse complement strand
AAAAAAAAAAAAAAAAAAAAAAAAAAAAAAAAAAAAAAAAAAAAAAAAAAAAAAAAAAAAAAAAAAAAAAAAAAAAAAAAAAAAAAAGAATGGTTTTCTGAGTCCATCTAGTCTGCCCTAAAACCATGCAGTACAAAGATGACTTGTAAAGGCGGAAACTTCGTTCTTACAGCTCTTATAATTCTGGACTCTGAAGTCTAAGAGTCCATGGCCCCTTAACCTTCTGCTGAGGGGTACTCTCTGCTTCCCAGTACAGTTTCTCAGTAGAAGTCAAGTAAGAGAGCCCCTTCCAGCCTGGGGTTCTGGGGCTGGCACGACCTGCCGTACTGGGAATCAAACCTGGGGCCTTGTGCTTGGCAGGCAGGCTCTTAGACCACCACACTATCTCCCCAGCCCCTGTGTAGTTTTTAATCCTTCAGTGATTTTAGAGCCGGGCGTGGTGGCGCAGGCCTGTAATCCCAGCACTCGGGAGGCTGAGGCAGGAGAATTGTGAGTTCGAGACCAGCCTGAGCTACAAAGTGAGCTTAAGGCCAGCCTGAACCGCAGAGTGGGACCCTGTCTCAAAAGACAAAAAAAAAAAAAAAAAAAGATTTTATTTTACCTACTCGGAAACCTTAGCCAGTCCTAGACAACTCTACAGCCTTCAGACCTCTCCTATCTCTAAATTTTCCTTCCTTCCCATGAGTTGATTGTTCCTCTCATTCTCATGGAGGAATTCTTCTTCGCGGCCATGTCAAATTTAATTAATCTGGAATCACTTCTGTTTCCAGGTTGGGTCAGTCACTGGATATTTATTCCTGAAGCTTAAGCAAAAGCAGTGACCACATGGGGGCAAGGAGATGGCTCAGTGCAATCAGCCCTTGCTTGACAAGAGCAGTGACCACGGTTCGATCCCTGGCACATGCTAGCCAGGCCCCTAGAATGGGCTGGTCCATAAACAAACAAACAAACAAACAAATAAATAAATAGAAATGCAGTCAAGCAGATAAGTTTTAGGCTTTCGTGAAGAAAGGGTTGACCAACTTTATTTCACGATAGTAAGAGAAACACTTTGTAATAACAGATGGATTTTTCTGAGCGCAATATTCCATATACGATTGGTTGATACGTAAAACAGGGTTAGGGCAGTACCTTGATACTATAGCTGAGGAACTCGATGTGGCAAGAATCTAAAAAATGGTACACATATTAAAGAACCAAATTCCAAGTTTTCCAAGACACTCGCTAAGCAATGTTTCTTTTTCTCTCTGGCTGTGAGGAAATGGCACAATGGACTGTTTGGAGTTTTGTGATAGGGGATGGGGACCTGGCAATAGGGCAGGTGACCAAGGGCTTGGATGACAGAATTGAAATGATCTTTTCGAAAAGACATCACGTCTGCATCTTGTCTTCTGAATAACTACTACAAAGACAACAATATGCCACTTATTAATTATGGTAGCTGACCTACTAACCTGTTTTGAAACTCTTTAATTCCTATTTAATCTCTCTTTCCTCATTAAAACGAAAACAAAATTTAAGAAGAAAACAATATTGAACTGAAAGATCAGAACAGGAACTAATTGCAGTGTGAGGTGCCACACCGGTCCCTTCCATGGCTAATACATAGGGAACAGCCTTTGTTCGTTCACAACCCCGGAGGCTGGAGCCCAAGGCCCAGGTGTGGCAGAGCTGGAGTGTGCTGGGCCTGGGGTGGTGTGTCACTGTGCGCTCATGTGGGGCAGGGGGGCAGCTCCCTGGGGTCTCCTTGATGAGGCTGTGGACCCCATGGACAAGGCTGCACTTTCAGGAGCTCTGGGCCTTGTCATGGTCCAGAGACGTCCGCCTCTATAATGCCATGGAAAAGGTGTTGCAAGTCTAAGACGTTAATGCCCATCTACCGGGTCCAGCGCAGGACGTGGTGAAGCTAAAGGTACCAAGGCCTGCCTGTACCTGTGGCGAGCCACGGGGTCCTCAGTCCAGCGTCAGTGATGCTGACTAGGAAACAAGCCTCACCCTGCGGATGAACACAGGTGTACTCATTCTGGAAGAGGGGAGCGGCTCAAGGTGACTGTGAATGAGTGGGAGAGTGGGCAGGAGTGGTGTCCTGAGTTTGTTGTGAAATAACGTCCTGAAGTATGGGGGTGGGGGGAGAGAGACAGAGACAGAGACACACAGGGACAGAGACAAATAGAGAGAGATAGACAGAGAGACAGAGACAAAGACAGACAAATAGAGACAGACACAGAGAGAGACAGAGACAGACAGACAGAGACAGACAAATAGAGAGAGACAAACACAGAGAGATAGAGACAGACATAAACAGACACACATGGACAGAGAGATACAGAGACAGACAAACAGAGAGAGACAGAGACATAGACATAGACAAATAGAGAGAAAAAGAGACAGAGAGAGAAACAAACAGAGACAGAGACAAATGGAGAGAGACACAGAGAGAGACAGAGATACAAAGACAGAGACAGAGACAGACAAAGACAGACAAATAGAGACAGATACAGAGAGAGACAGAGACAGACAGACAGAGACAGACAAATAGAGAGAGACAAACACAGAGAGATAGAGACAGACATAAACAGAGACACACACAGACAGAGAGATACAGAGACAGACAAATAGAGAGAGACAGAGACATAGACATAGACAAATAGAGAGAAAAAGAGACAGAGAGAGAAACAAACAGAGACAGAGACAAATGGAGAGAGACACAGAGAGAGACAGAGATACAAAGACAGAGACAGAGACAGACAAATAGAGACAGAGACAGAGACAAATAGAGAGAAACAGAGAGACAAAGAGACAGATAGAGAGACAAACACAGAGATAGACAAAGACAGACACAAATGGAGAGAGACACAGACATAGACAGAGACAGAGATACAAAGACAGAGACAGAGATACACACAAATAGAGACAGAGACATAGACAGAGAGACAGAGACACAGATAAATGGAGAGAGAAACAGAGACAAATAGAGACACAGACAGAGATAGAGAGAGACAGAGAAAGAGAGACAGAGACAGACAGAGATAGAGACAGAGATACAGAGACATAGAGAGAAAAACAGAGAGCTGGAGACAGAGAGAGACAGAGACAGAGACAAATAGAGACAGAGATAGACAGAGAAACAGAAAAAGAGAGAGAAAGACAGAGAGACAGAGACAGAGAGAGAAAGACAGAGAGAGACAGAAACAGAGACAGAGACAAGATAGACAGAGACAGAGAGACAAAGACCGAGAGAGGGACAGAGACAGACAGAGAGAGACAGAGACAGACAAATAGAGACAGAGACAGAGACATAGAGAAATAGAGAGAAACAGAGAGACAAAGAGACAGAGACAGAGAGAGACAAACACAGAGATAGACAGAGACACAGACAAATGGAGAGAGGCACAGACACAGAGACAGAGATACATAGTCAGAGACAGAGACATAGACAAATAGAGAGAGACAGAGACAGACAGAGAAACAGAGACACAGATAAATGGAGAGAGAGATAGACAGAGACAGAGAGACAAAGACAGACAGAGATACAGAGACAGAGACAGGAAAACAGAGAGATGGAGACAGAGAGAGACAAAGAGACAGAGAGAGACAGAGACAAATAGAGACAGAGATAGACAGAAAAAGAGAGAAAAAGACAGAAAGAGAGACAGAGACAGAGAGAGAAAGACAGAGAGACACAGAGACAGAGACAGAGAGACAAAGACCGAGAGAGGGACAGAGACAGACAGAGAGACAGAGACAGACAAACAGAGACAGAGACATAGAGAAATAGAGAGAAACAGAGAGACAAAGAGACAGAGACAGAGAGAGACAAACACAGAGAGAGACAGAGACACAGACAAATGGAGAGAGACACAGACACAGAGACAGAGATACAAAGTCAGAGACAGAGACATAGACAAATAGAGAGAGACAGAGACATAGACAGAGACAGACAGAGAGACAGAGACAGACATAAATGGAGAGAGAGATAGACAGAGAAAGAGAGACAAAGACAGACAGAGATAGAGACAGAGATACAGAGACAGAGACAGGAAAACAGAGAGATGGAGACAGAGAGAGACAGAGACAGAGACAAATAGAGACAGAGATAGAGAGACAGAAAAAGAGAGAAAAAGACAGAAAGAGAGACAGAGACAGAGAGAGAAAGACAGAGAGAAAGACAGGCTGAAAGAGACAGAGACAGAGAGAGGCATAAAGAGTAATGCAGGGCAGTGTCTAGTGCTTGGAGTCAGTACTTCAGCTCTGACGCCTCACTGTTTCATTCCCTCAGAACTCATAGAGCCTCTTATCTCAAGCGAGGCTCCCCTGGCCACGGCGACCCAAAATTCTGGGCTGCTACAATGGGGCACACTGACCTCTTCCCTTGCTCTAAGGGCTGCATCTCAGCCCACGGCGAACCCCACTGGCATTGCTTACAGCCCACCGAGCAGGTAAGGAGATGGCCCGGACAGCTCTGTGCACAGCCAGCCGCACAGGGACACAGGGCCAGCGCTAGCCAAAGTGGAAACCACTGTTCCTTCAAGAAGCGTCGTCCAGCGAGCCCTCCATCCTGCCTTGCAGGAAAGCCACTTGCTGAAACCATCATACTGGGGGTTCTGGTTGGTCACATGAATCTTTTTTTAAAGATTGATTTTTTTTTTCAACCTCCCAAGAGCTGGGATTACAGGCACGAGCCACCATGCCCAATCTCAACTGCCGTCTCAGCATGCCCCCAGGGTGGGGATTGAACCCCTGGCCCCTGCGTCTGCTTTAGTCTGCTGAGCTATTTGGCCAGAACCTCTAAAAAAAAAAAATACTGATATAAAGGAAGAAACTCCCAAGCTGCTAGAAATCTGAAAGGCCATGATGTACGGGCTGAAATCCTGGAGTGAATTCTAGCCACGGTGGAGATTAAGAGTAGGAACCATTGATAGAGAGCAAGACAGCTTCTGTCTGAGATCTGAGAGTGAAGACAGTCTAGACAGTGAGCCGCTGTCTCCAGGGTGTTTTCCTGAGCAAAGCCCTGAGAGGGGAACGGTATAAAGCGACACGGAACCATAATGAATCAAGAAGATCACCAGTTGTAGCTGCTTAGGTACGATTCGTTCAAGGAGAAACCACTATGTGGGTGGGAGGCGAGACACAACTGTGCTCGGCCACTGAGATTACAAGGATGACAAATCTACAGAGAAACGTCCGTGGCATTGCAGATGTTACAGGTAATGACAATCTTACTGCCACGTAATACTGACTACATGGGAGTCAAACCGGGAACCCTGTAAAGTAGCCGGTGTACAGGGTCAGCTAAGATCTCTCCTGGCAGGGGTGCTTTAGGGAGGCTTGGCTCTCTACCCCGGGGGGATGGATAAAAGTTGGCATGCTTGGGCTGGGGAGATAGCTCAGGGAACTAAGTGCCTGCTGAAGCAAGCGCAGGTACCGGGGTTCGATCCCCAGCCCCACATGCCATGCTCGCCCGGCCTACAGGCACGCTGAGCTAGCCACCGAGTCTGGGTGTGGTGGTGCATGCCTGCAATCCCACTGCTGGGGAGGCTGAGACAGGAGGATCCCTCCGAGTTTGATCTGCTTAAAAATTAGGGGAAGATCTTGGTCTTAAGATCTTTAAGATCATTAAGACTTTAAGAGACTCTATACCAAATACATTGAAAAAAAAAGTGTCATGCTGGAAATCTACTCTATTTTTACATTGTACAATTTCTGAGAATATAGGTCATATTTAAAAACAAATAACTCGTATTTTAACCAGAAGGCCTTTGTCTAAAGGACGGTTGGCTGAATGTTTCTTCCCCAGTTAGTGAATTTTCTTTCAAATGCTTTTTTTAAAAAAAAACCTATTTCACATCTTAATAACTGTTAACTTGCACAACTGTTTGGAAAGTAACAATACGTAATGTAACAATAGTTGTTGAATGTTTATCATCTTGTTTCTTTTTGAAATTCTGTGCTGCTTCTAATGCCTTAGTGTTTTATTTATCTTATTTTATTATTATTATTTTTTTTTGTCTTTTTGAGATAGTGTCCCACTATGTAGTTCAGGCTGGCCTTAAGCTCACTTTGTAGCTCAGGCTGGTCTTGAACTCACAACAATCCTCCTGCCTCAGCCTCCTGAGTGCTGGAATTACAGGCCTGCGCCACCACACCCGGCAGCTTTTATTTGTTTTAAAATATAAGATATCTCATATTCTTTGGCGAAGTTGAATCATATGCCCTGACTGAATCTTGAATATTAAGATACAGTCCTTAAAATGACAACTCGACTAAAAATATGGAATTAAAGAAGTTTTTCTTCAAGCTTTTCCAGAATGGTTGTACTGTTAAAAGTCTCATTTAAATATAATTTTACTTCTCAAAATATGAGTCGTATATATATTTTTAACAGCATTTTTTTTGCATTACAGTATTTGTTTGGCTTTGAAAGTAGACAAGTCTAGAGGGAAATGTTCCTGCGCTTGCAGATGTTACAGGTAGTAACACTGTTTGGCTATTTACACAAAATTGTCTTGACTCTCTCAGCTGCCAACCTGAGAACTGAGCTGTAGAGAAGCAGTTTACACGGGTGATACTGGAAGACCCTCAGGAAACCCTTAGCTCTCTTCAACTGATACCAAATGAATTCAAGGGCAACAGGGGAGGCTACTAATAACCAGGCAGTTGTTCCAAGTTAATTGAAACTACGATCAATTGTTGCAGGGCAGAACACGCTTGCACGGATCCCTTCAGGAAAGTAAACTCCACGCTAGCTACTTTAACAGAACTGCTTCATAAAAACTAGGGGAAGATCTTGGTCTCCATTAAGGCTTTAAACTGGGCCACTCCACACCAGAGCACAATAGAATGACTCGTGCTAAATATTACACAATTTTTCATAATCATAAGTTGAGCTGTAAATGGCTATGGTCGACAACTTCTTCAGATAACTCATTATTGTTGTGGAATGCTGGACTGTGCTGGATTGTGTCGTCGAGTTCAGGCACCTAAATTAGTTGAATGACAATGGAGTGCCCATCTTTGACAGGTGTAGACAAAGGAAGGGGTATAGAAAGGAAGAATCATGATGTGTGTGTATGGACAGTACAGTTGGGATAGATAACGCTGTGCTTCTACATAATCCTATGAGAGGCAAGATTCGCACTAATGGTGGTTGGACAGGATATTATGTTGGCTTCTACTACTATGGACAAACACTAGGAAGATAACAAGGCAGAAAGCATTAATTATTGAATCTGTGATGTAATTCAGGTATAAAGAGAAGATACCTAAAATGCTACACTCTCTTAATTTACTGATAGGAGACATCTGCTATAATAATGTCTATAAGTATAATATCATGTATGCACCTTCTATGATACCAAAACATTATGAAAACAGTTTGCAATGTATTAATTTATCAAATCCATCTTGTCAAGGTATCTTAAAACTGTCTCACCGATATTGGTACTTCAATAGAACAAAAATAAAAAAAGAAAGAAAAATAAATAAATAAATATTACACAATTTTTAATTTATTTATTTACCTTTTACTCCAAGGACTTGACTCAGAACATTGCACTTGCCAGGCAGACGCTTAAGCTGCTGAGCCATCACTCTGGCCTAATAAAAATAAATTTTAAAGAAACAGGCAAAACTGCGAAAATATCATGTGTTTCCTGATAGTATTTCCAGAGTAGCAATCCATGAAGGGCACCGTAACCCCAAGTGAAGGTGGTTCCATGTTCCAACACATTAACAAAACCGAACTGAGGTCAGCTGCTCTGACTTTTTGCATCTGTATCGCTTTGTTTTCTTGCCCTGACCTTAGCAAAAAGAAAGCTCTACCACATGCAGTGTTATAGACGGCGACATTAGTTAGAAAACGACACACAGTTGGACAGGGCTAGCCTCTCTAAAACCAATGCAGATGATAAGATTTCACTGAAAAACTTTGGGCAGACATGCCTTTGTTAGAGATCAAAGCTCAAGAAAAACGGTGGAACGACTACAATTACCTTCTTCCTCTAAGATAAATAATAATAATAATTAATAATTAAAAATAATGATGATAATAAAAAATCACTCACCTGGGAAGGGCGCAGGGAGATTCCTTCACTGCTGGAAATTCGTTTTTCTTTCCATCCATACTTGCTAAGTAAGTTGCTCCTTCGTTGAGTCCGGTATTACCCATGTGATAATCTGCGTAATCCTATTGGTTGGCTACACCTAACGTCCCCCTTGTGGCTTTCCATTGGATCAGTCTTACGTAAGTGGTGATCTGTGTAATGCTATTGGTTGACTACTACTGATGTCCCCTTGTGTGGTTTTCCATTGGATCAGTCTTACGTAAGTGGTGATCTGTGTAATGCTATTGGTTGACTACCACTGACGTCCCCTTGTGTGGTTTTCCATTGGATCAGTCTTATGTAAGTGTGATGTGTGTAATCCTATTGGTTGACTACCCCTGATGTCCCCCTTGTGGTTTTCCATTGGGTCAATATTACCTAAGACACTGCACTTGTAATCTTACTAGATAACCATAGTTTTGTCCCACTTTATACCTAATTTCTGATTTTACTCCATAAATCTTCCCCTGAGAAATGGGCTCCTGTACAACCCACCTTCCAGGACCCCTTTATGTCCCTCTTAGAAGCTTTCTTTCCCCCAGGAAACACTTCCTACTCTTAACCTTCATTATTCCTTAGAACGCGTGCTTTGATTTTGGAGAACATGAATGCTGCGTATCAACCATCTAGCATTATACTATCTATTTCCTTTTTGTGATTTAGGTTATTTAAAGTTGAGCCGGGGTTAGAGCTCAGTGGCAAAAGTGCCTACCTGGGAAGAACAAGGTCTTAAGTTTGATTCCTGGGACCAAAAAGAAAATGATTATTTAGTTTGTACTCCAGCCCTCTCATTGGGCACGCTTCGTTTATTGAGCTAAATAAAACCTGTATGTTTTTTTCAGAACAATTAGATGTTTAAATTTGTTGCAATTTCATTCTTAACACAATAGGTCCATAGACCTTTCAATTTGATTTGTGTTTTTAATAAAGGAAACCAAGGGAAGCTTTTTCCACAGGAGTTGAAAGGAGTGATAATACATGGTTAGAATTCTGCTCGTTAAGAGATGTGAAGTCTTTGGAAGTGTTTCCTTCTTTTCTTAAACAGGAGCATGGGGCATAAGAGGCCGCCTGGCAAGGGCCAGGTCCTGAATTCCATCCGCAGTAAAAATAAAAACAACAATAATAATAATAGTAATCATTTCCAGTTAAACAGCTGGATGGTGGAATTTGGTGCTCAATATACAAGGAACGAATCAGGAAGCACTGTGAATATTTAAATCAACAGTCATATTGCCAGCTTTGGACCCCTGTTCAATCACACCTTCCATAATACTTGGAACTTCTGAAGCAGATCCAGAGCCCTCCCACGTCTTTGCCTTTACTTGAGCTGAAATGAGAGTCTCACCCTCCTTAATTATTGATTCAAAAACTTTCCCTTTTATGCTCATGTTTGATATTTTGGTCAAACCAGAAGTCACGAAGTGCCAGACATGATTTAAAAATAGAAAAAGAAACATAGGTGGGGATAGAATGTCACATTATTATGAGATTGCCTGCCTTTCTCCTGAATGGCTCTGAGCAGAAGCATTCAGCTTATCTTTCATCCCACCTTTTTGAGACCCTAAAGAAATGGAATTCCAGGGCTGGCCAGATAGCTCAGCGGATTAAAGCACCTGCTTAGGCAAAGCTCAGGGACCAGGGTTCGATCCCCAGTATGCCATACAGGCCTCGCCCCTGGAGGGCACTTAGACAGGGATTGAGATTGTGCATAGTGGCGCTTGCCTGTAATCCCAGTACTTGGGAGACTGGGATTACAGGAGTTTGAGGTACATGAGACCCTGTAGACAGTGCACTTAATACATTGAAAAAATAAAATTACATTAGAAAAAGAAATGGAATTCCAAATAGAAGACTTCTTAAAAAGAATGTTTTGACTTGGTTCTGGAGCAGCACGCCTTTCGGTGGAATCGATTTAGAAATTGACACGCTCCCCGTGTACACAGAGTGGAAGTGACAGTCCCTTCAGTTTCACTCATAGCAAAGCTGCCTGCAGCCAAAAAGGGAAAACACTCCCCAAATCACCCCCTTTCTCTTTCAAACATTTACCATGACCTCTCCTGGTCTCTGAATATCCACAAGTTGGGCCTCAGCGCAGGGCCGTCGGCATGCAGAGCGTTTTCCTAACTAAAATAAAATTGCAGGCACCATCAGGAGCTGCTCAAAAAGGTTCTAATATTGTGTTGTTTGCCCTGGTGCACACCAAGAGATTCTCTAATCAGTCTTCAGAAATTTCCTCAGAAAGAAAGGCCTTGTTGTAAATTCCTTCGACAGAATGCATGAAAGGATCGTGTAGGATTAACCAAGAGAAAACAACAAGTAACTGTCACCCAGCCGGTTCTTTTCACCTATTAGGGGTTTTGCATCTGCTTCCTGCTGGGGCTTCTCTCCCACCAGGCAGAAATTCCAGCAATTCTCTTTCCCCTTAGTTATTTTCTTATGCTTGTCACCTTGCAGTGACCTCTTTCTGCAAAGCCCAGTCCCAATGTATTAGTTTTTCTGCTTACTGAGCAGAGACCTCTAAATATTCTCTTTGATCATAAATATATTACTGAATAAAACTAATGTAACAGCGTCCTTTAAAAAAAATTAAATAAAAATCACAGATATTTCGCTGTAGGACTAGCAATCCTTTAAGTCTTATTTTGTAAAATCCAGCTATTCTAATCACAGCAAAAACTCTATCGGACGCTCTGTAGAAATGCATTTTTCCTGGGAAATTCTTAACAAAATGGGAACCACAAGAATTCCCTGAAGTGGGTAGGAAATGTAAGCATTCATAGTTTGTAACAGCCTGACCAAGACATTATAAAAAAATAAATAAATAAATAAAAACAGACTGCCATCATACCAACTAGGATAGAGTGGAGAGAGAAAGCAAATTTTCCTTCAGTTATACAAATCCTAACAAATTATTTTTAAGTTCAAGAAAGTTGAAGGAGAAAACCACTGGAGAATTTCCTCAACCCTCCTAGAGCATTTTTTTTTTCTGTTTCTTTGTTTGTTTTTTGCTTTTGTGTTTTCTTCTGTTTTATATTCGAAACAAATCTCTAGCAAGGGGTGTGAAATCCCAGTAATAGACTAACGCAATATTTTACTCTGGGTGACTCAGGGCTGGAGATTAGGACACCTTAAAAATAATTTTATTCTGTGACCTCACAAATTCTCTTTCTTCTGTTCAACCAAGGGATAAAAAGGAAAAGAAGGAATTATTAAAAATGAAGAGGGGAAAGGCAATCACATTTGTATTGCTGCTGAAAATAAAATTAAAAGCATTTTCATTTCATGCATATTAGTCATGTAAAGAAATACTCAACTTGAATACTTATAAGACAGCAACTGGGTAGATAATTAAAAAAAAACTTTCTTTGATTTACATTTCAAGTTTTAAAATGTATAATGCATCTTTCTTTTTGGGCTTCATTCTGTGATTGTATCTTTTGATTGAAAAATCTGTATTCTTGTGGAAGAACTTGTTGATCAGATTATTCTTCATTTCCAATTCTAGTAATTGATCTGAGATTGCTATTGTTCAGTCAGTAGATTCCTAGCTGTTTTCATTAAAAAAAAAACATTGTTTTCGATTTTTTTTTTTTTTTATAGTCTTGCAATCGCATTACACATTGGGCTGCTGTTTCCCAACTGTACTGTCTATATACACACATTATGATTTTTTCTTTCTACAACCCTTCCTTTGTCTACACCTGTCAAAAGTGGGCACTCCGTTGACATTCAACTACCTTAGGTGCTTGAACTCGACACCACAATCCAACACAGTCCAGCATTCTGCAACCATAGGGAGTTATTCAAAGAAATTGTCGACCATATCCATTTACAGCTCAGCTTAATATTATGGGCTCATGAT
>PVKA01051936.1:0-11962 GCA_004027165.1 Ctenomys sociabilis | reverse complement strand
AATGTCATGAAGATGTAGAGTAACATAGGGATACAGAAAAAAGATACAGAAAGGCCACAAAGCCAGTTATATCTCGGCATTTAAAGAAGCCTGCCATCCTATATAGTGCTTTCAACCCTCAACAAAAGTTACCCAAATACAAATTAAAGAACATAGTAAATTGAACTTTGTATAGTTTTGTAGAAAACCAGCAACTAATGATCAATTTTTTTTTATTGCTAGGCATTGAAGCTAGGCCCTTTTCACTGACTTGAATACCTAGTCCTTTTTTTATTTTGAGAGAGAGTCTTGTAAGTCACTATGTTGCCCAGGCAGGAGTGCATTTTAGATCCTTGTGCTTTAACTGCCCAGTGTGTTGAGAATACAGACCTGCATGACAAGGCCTAAGTTGATAGCAGCAACTTACACAATTCAACTCGTACTTGTACATGTTTTAAAATTATAATTAATAGGACTTGGTAACCTCTTAGGTAGCAAAAAGAAGACCTCAATGATTTTGATATTTATTTTTAAAACTTATCTTGAATTTAAATATTGTGATCACTTATGCCAGCAGTTATCATATAAAAAGATCACTCTGCTTTGTTTTTTATTTTCAAGAGGAAAATAAATAAGCACAAAGACAGAAATAGAGCAGTATAAAATAATATAAATGGTAAGAATAGAAGATTAACAATTATTATTATTATATCACATATTGTTATCATCAAATTTGTTGCCTAGATTACCAGAGATAAGTATTTAAAGAGAGTATAATAATAGTGGATTAGACATCAGAGATGGTACGAAAAGGTGTGGTATTTTTATGCAATGGAGTATTACTCAGCTATAAAGAAAAACGAGGCTTTTACAGGTAAATGAATGCAACTACAGGACATATTCATAAGTGAAATAAATCAGAGCCACATGACTAAACATTACATTGTTATCCTAGTGTAAGAACCTGGAAGAATGAATATAATCTAAAAGGTGCAATAGAGATAGTAAAACAGAAAAAAAATTAAACATAAGGAATAAACAATAGAAATGAGGGAAAGGAGAGAAGATAGGAAAATAATCAAGGGGGAAGAGTTGTGTAAGTATATGCCTGGGAGGATATAGCTAGCAGGATAGCTGAGATGATTGTACTATAGATTTCCATCAGTGTTTTGAAAGTAGCAGTTAATGTCTCAAATTTATACTTCACCTGTTTATGCTAATATCTATAATTTGAGCAACTACACTGAGGACTGCAATGTGCAATATTACAACCATGGTTGAACACCTTTGATCTTGTTGCTCACTATGTTTTGAGCTTAGGTCTGTAATATATATATATTATATATATATTTGTGTACATGTAAATGAGAAAATATATAGTTTAATATGTTAATAATAATATATAAGGTACATACAGTTGACCCTTGACCCTTGACTTACACACTCAGTTTGTTTACTCGGGCTGGTTGTAACTCAAGCTGGCTGTAAGTCAAGACTTTTTCCCATCAGAAATACTAAAGGGCTGGCCAAGTACCTCAGCAGATTAAAGTGCCTTCAGGCAGGTGCGGGGGCCAGGGCTCTGATCCCTGGGCCTGTGGTGCGCACCCCCGGGGCCTGATGAGCCGTGATTGAGACTGGGCATGGTGGTGCACGCCTGTAATCCTAGGCACATCACCACTAGTGTGATCGAGCAGTGAAGCCCTGAATACTCTGTAGACTCTTCCCTAAAATAAAAAAGAGAAAAAAGAAAGACAGAAAGAAAGAACTAATGGAAATACCCACAATGCATTACAAAACTCCCAAACCACTCATTAACTAACCTTTTCATAATTAAAAGTGTTGTATGATATACATAATTTACCAGAAACAGCAATAATTTTCCTAGTATATTCACCAAAAAGTTACAAACTGTGCCTAGTTTACCAGAAACAACAATTTCCTACTGTACTCATCATTCAAATTGACATCTTTGGGTTGCAGGGAAGGAGTCTGATATGGAAAGTGGTTACTCTTTGGAAGGAGAATTCCCTTCCAGAAGAACACCAGGAACCTAGCTCTCTGGTGTGCTTTCTGTCCTGGGGAGAGTCTGCAGCACATTAGGAGCTGCTTATGGCTCAGCAGCTCTCAACCTTTCAGAACTAAAAGCTAGTCTAGGTTGTCTGTGTGTTTTCTTTAACACTGTTCTATAGTACGACATGACATTGGCACTAAGCAAGTGAAAGCAATGAATGGCTTTTTCTCTGTGTGGGACTTCTCTACATAGTCTGTAACTTTGTCCATTTTTCCTCAGGGGTGAAGAACTTTGCTGCACTGCTTGCTGATACTCCTCCTCTCTTCAGAAAGCTCCTCAGCTGTCATGCTCTGTTGCTCCGGCAAAAACGCTACTGTAAGCAGTTCTGAGTGCTCTTCCCCCAGTTGCTCAGCATCATCACTGTCTGCCTGCAAGCCTCTGGACTCTGTACTAGTGACACTGTCATTAATCACAGGGTCAGCTGAAGGCTCAGGCTCGCTTACAGAGCCTTCAGAGTCTCTCCTGCAAGGTTTTAGTCCATACTTTCTCCCAAGCAAATCTCAGAATCCTTAGAGAGACATTGGCCCAGAATTTCTCAGGTAACTCCACACAAGAAAGGATGTTATGTTCCTTCCAGAACTCTTTTAAGGTATAAATCTTTATTTGAGAATGGCTGGAACAATTGCTTGGTGTATAGTTTTTTTCAATTTTTAAAATTTATTTATTTATTTGGACACAGTCTTGTTACAGAGTTTGGGCTCATTGTGAACCTCCTGTTTCAGCCTCCCCACGGCTGGGATTATAGGCTTGCACCACCACGCTCAGTTTCAGTGGCCTGCACAGCAGGGGCCAGGAATTGAACATGGGTCCTTGCATTTGCCAGTCAAGCACTTAGATGGCTGAACTATCTCCCTGGCCCATATATTACTTTTATTTTTAATTTTTAAATGTATTTGGTACAGGGTCTCACTATGCAGCTTGAACTCATAGTAATCCTCTTGTTCTCAGCCTCCCCAATACTGGGAATGGAGACTTGTACCACTACATCCTGGTCCTGGAGCAGGACCAGGAAGGCCTGACATGCTGGGGATTGAACCCTTGTTCCTGTGTTTGCACTATGCATGTGATTAGTCTACTGAGTTCTCTTGTTGACCCCCATCTGTATATTGCTTTGTAAAGTTAAGTAGAACCTTCTCGTCCATAGGCTGCAGTATAGGAGTTGTATTAGGTGAGAGGACCTCAACTGTGAACCGTAGAAATTCTCAGCCAGTTCTTCTAAATCTTGTGGATGAGCAGGAGCATTGTCCATGATGAGAAGAGACTTAAGTAGTAAATATTTGTCACTAGATTCTGGTTTTGGTACCAGAAATTGAATTCAACACATTGTGCTTACCAGGAAGGCACTGTGACATGGAACTGTATCCACAGCCTCCCTAAATATATCTTAACAGCAGGAGAGAAAGCCTTCTTGATTCACTCCAATAAATGTGCCTTGTTACTCATGGTTTTTGAGTTAGCTCTCCACATTACCCACAATTTATTCTTCATGACTTTGTGTGTTCAGAACACTCTAGGAGTATTATAGTGACAAACCCCAAGAGGCTTTATATCAGGATCACCTGATCCACTTTATATCAGGATCAACTTTGGCACAGGGCAGTAAGTTAGCTTAGCCCTCATAAACTTGTGGCCTGGCACATTCTTCTTGTCCCGGGCAATGTATGTTTTCTTTGGCATCTTTTTCAGAAAAAGTTAGTTTCATCACAGTTGAAAACCTGATGAGAGTAAAAGCCATTTCTCTATGTCACCATCTCAAAATGTTGTATCTAATTTTTAACAGCATTTTACCAGCACTTTACCATGCCTGCTTCTACTATGAACCCCAGTTCTCACTTTAAAATTATCCAGCTACTCCTTACTGGCATGAAATGTCTCACCATTATCACTCATTGATGCATTAATCTTTAAAAGATCTGCACTAACAGTCCTTTTTCACAAATTATAGACTCAGGTAGCCTACAGCCTGTCATCTGCCTTCATTTATCCACACAAATAGTAGCCTTTCTACCTCTTCTAGCACTATTGATTATGATTTACTAATTTGAGCAACACTTTTAGCAACACTAGCCTTCTTATATAATTTTTTTTCTCTGAGTTGTGGAGATAGTGGATTTCAATACACTATAAATACTAGTGAGCTTAGTCACATGAATGCCACTCATATTTCTCTATAGCTTCCTTCTTTTTGAGTATGATTGCTTTCTTTACCTTCCATTTCTTCCTTAGCTTCTTTTCTAACTTTCTCCTAAGGTTTTATACTTTATTACAGTTTCTCATGAGAACTATTCTACAGCCCACATTGGAAGTCAGGGAACAAAATGAAAGTGACTATGTAGGAAATGGAGTGGTGAAGAGTTGTGAGAGCTAGAATGAAAGAGAATTCAAATTGAGTGGAGAAAGATCAAGATTCCTACATGGTAACATCCTGGAGTGAAATCATGGAGGAGTGCATTACATAGAGCTGGTATGGAGCACATAGAAAATGATAGGTTAAACATAGATAGTGGATATGCAGATACAGGATAGATGATAGATAGATAGATAGATAGATAGATAGATAGATAGATAGATAGATAGATAGATAGATAGATAGATGGATAGATAGATAGATAGGCAGATATAGGTGATGAGAGATGGTAGGTAGGTAGACAGACAGACAGACTTGGATTCAAGAAAGATCTGTGGAAAATGATTCCAAAATCTCTAGCTTTTCTTTTTCTAGCTTTTGTGGGGCCATTTTATCAGTAGTCATTGTAGCAATTATGTATAGCACTGACCAAAACCACTCACAAATACATGCGTCTGGACTCAGACTGACTCTTATGACACCAATGCACACTTTTCTGGCATCATGAGTCATTGCTGGCAGCCACGCTGCAGCCACCATTTGTACTGAAACTCAAGACTTTTGGCCATGATTCACACTTACAATGGTTATAACTCAAGTTGTTCACATGTGATGCCAGTCATTTCTTAACATCCACCATTATTATCTATTCTCTGCAGAGTGTGTTATTATTAGCTCTGTTCCATGGAGCAGGAATGGTAACATCAGAGAGGTTATTGATTGTGTTGTCACATAGTTGCAGTCTGGTGGAAGCAGAGTTCACAATCAGGGTGTCTACTCTGGTCTGTTCTGTAAGACCTGCATCCTCTCCTGTCCTGTTATAGTGTCATTGTTCCTAGCGCATGTACTTTCCCTTTCTGTCTTATGACTAAACTTCTCTTTTCACCTAGAACATATAGTATTCTCTATCCAATACTCATGCTCAGTTTAAAACTTTGATTTTAGGGTTCTCTGAGAAAACTGAAGCAACCCAAAGGCTTAGTGTCTTCCACTATCTGTTCTCTTGCCTAGTGGATGTCCCCTGTACTCTGACTCTACTTGGGCACCAGGTTATATCCCTTTTCACTCACTCAACTATAACCCTTTGGTAGCTCTTTTTCTGTCAGCATTATTTCTTGCTCCTCTCTTCCCTAGGTCACTTTCATAAAACTACAAACCTGCTGTCATTTAAAAATATTCTTAACAGAAGCAGTTCCACTCATGTACATTTCTCCAAATCACTGTCTTCCCATTTGACTCTGAGTGCCAAATATTCTGTGACTACACCAAACAGCCAGAGCTTTTCTTAGTTGATCTTTTGGCTACAATTGACATCATTGATCCGTTTCCTCTTACATTTCTTTCTTAATTTCTGTTCCTGATCCCCACTCTCTTCATTTCCACCCTATCTCAATTGTTGCCTCTCCACCATTCTTGTTACTTATTTGTTTGTTTCTAAGATAGGAGTGACCCGGGATGCAGAGCACCTGCTGTCTGCAGCATGCTGGGGTTTTCAACATTGTATCATGGTTTCTAGTGCTGGCTTTGGGACCTTTGTTGCCTTCATGCATCCTCTTTCCTTGTATTCCATTCCAGATGCCCACTGTATTTCATTCCAGCTCTGTCTTATGGAGTGTGAGTGGCAGGACAAATAACAAACCCTTTCAGAGCACCCTACATCTGTTATTTTTATTTCTCCCCTAATGTCTAGTGATGGCACCTAGAGAATATAAACATTTGTGCAACTGAGGACCAAAGCGAATGCTAAATGGGTGTGATCAATTATTTGTTTTTCCTTTTTCACTTTTTTTTTTGTCTTTTATCATTAGAAACTTCATTCCATCCTCTGGTGCTTTAGTTTTCATTGCCTTTATACAGTTCTTCCATTTATGGAAGTAAACAACAAACAACATTTCATTTTCCTATAACATACACTACACATTGCTTGACTGAAGTATTATGTATATTATCATTAGATTCCAGGACTGTTCCCAACATTCATATTATAAGATGTTATTTTTTGGCTGGCTGCTCTATATGTATAACTTGTTTAATTTACTCTACATCTTTAGATTATTTCATAAGTAATTTCACTTCTTTTCTCCTTAAATGGTAATATTTCTCTTTTTAAAAATGTCTTTGGTTGTTGCAGGGTCTCACTATGCAGCTCAGACTTGTGGTGACCTTCCTGCTTTCAGCCTCCCAAACCCTGGGATTATAGTCATGCACCACCACTCCAGGACTCTGGCAGGCTCAGCCTGCCCTAGGGGTGGGGTTGGTGTGACATGTGGTGCTGGGGATTGACTTGAGGTTCCCAAGCTTGCCTAAGCAGGTACTTTAGTTTGCTGAGCTATCTCGCCAGGCCTCATTTTACTTTTTTTTTAAAAAGTTGACAGTATTATAGTCAGCCACAGCACAGTGGACTCACAGCAGCTGGTGGGTGTCTGATTGTGAGGAAAGCAAGGGCTTGGGGCCTCTGCCCCACGTAAAGGAAGGTGGAGTTCACAAGTTCTAATCTACATGTGGAAGTTGGACTCTGGATCATTTTACTTCATCTCTCTCTCTGTCTCCAGAAAGGGTGTCACCCCCTGCTAACCAACTTTCTTCTTGGAAAGGTGTGGAGGGTTTATTAAAATCTCCCAGGCAAGATGCGCCTTCCACCTGTCCACAACCAGCTCCACTGCCTTCCTGCCACTGCTCTGTTCTGACCCAGAATCTTGTGTGTTTCATGGACCTGAGGACAGGTGGCCTGGGGATGGGGTGGGATCAGGCCTGAGGCTGCCCTGAGCAGTTCTAGGGAGATGGGGCCATATCAGTAGCACATGACACAGGCTCAGGGACAGCTCTGCCACCTGGTGTTGTCAGAGAGACCCTGCCCCATGCAACGCCTCTGGGTGGACAGGTTCAGCCAGGAGAATAATGAAAGCGACGAGGATGAGAAGATGTTCACCAGGAGCCACCAACTGAAGGTAACCGAGTGGAAGTCCTGCAGGATCTCAAAGTGGGCAGGCTCAGTGTCTAGCTGCACTTCCCACAATCTCTGGTCGACCCTCTCTGAATCATCTCTTCCTGCTCCTTTGCCATGTGTGCCAGTCCTGAAAGATGGACTGCACCTTACACGTGGTGTCCACCCTGCTGTGGATATAGGAATCCGGCTCATCAACGAGCAGCAATGCTAGCTGGTGCGCGCATCCACCACATTGATGGCTGTACCCTAGAGGAATAGGGCTCAGACCCCAGGACCACCCAGGTGCTGTGGGCCAGGGGCCAGGCAGATGCAGGGTCCAGAAACTGCTCCCTCAGCCTGCTCTCTTGCTTCAGGTTCTCTGTCCCCACTTCTAACACTGATTTGAAGTCTCTGGTCATGGAAACCAGTTTTGACTGCAGTGAGACCACAATGGTGTTAAAATGTGTCTGCTTGTCTCTCAGGGAAATATGAAGCTGAGCAACTTGCTGTTGATGTCCTGGATGCATGATAGCTCCTCGATTTCTACTGTCTTATCTTCAAAGAGGGTCTTGAGCTTTGCCGAGATTGTGAGCTTCTCCAAGTTGGCAAATGTGCTGCTGAGGTCTTTCCCATTGTGCTTGGCAATCAGTAAATTCAGTGTGCTGCAGGGTGGCACACAGAGCTGGCTGATTTGTTTACATTCCTTTCTGATGTATCTTTAGTGATATGCAGGATGATAGGTGCTCCTGGTCACACAATGGCAGGGGACAGGACAGAAGGGCATAGGACCTGCATCTTCAATAGTCAAAGTGTTCCCACAGGCTCATTGGGCCCCATCAGCTCAGATCCTGCAGGAGAGGAGGGCATCTTGGGTACGCACTTCCCAGGGTGAGGGAGACTTCAGGGTGTTTATTTGAAACAGGTAATCTCACTCTGGAAAGTTCCCTCCTATGCCTAATTCTACTTTCTATTACACTTTTATATATTTTGTGCTCAGTATAGGTGCAAACCCAACTCTTTGCTGGTGAGTTGATGTTCTTTTGCCTTACTGGAATCCTCCGTTATGAATCTTCTGTATTGAAAATATCTTTCAGTCTCTTGCTCTTTGTGTGTCTGCCCTATGCTTTCTCATTTCAAACCCATGGCATATACAGTTTGTATTTCCTGACTTTGGATTTTATTCCACTCTCATTTTAAAGGCTCCAAACACATCTGAGCTTTTAAAAGGTTGAAGGAAAAGTAATTCATGCTAAAATAGGAAGGTGACTACAGTGCAAAAGATCCAGACATGTCTTTGTTACCATTGAAGAGGGGGAAAAAATCATTCTTTATTATTCACTCAGGCATCTTCCTGTTCTCTTTTAAGTTTTTGAAGCTGAATGCTGGAAGTGTTTTATTCTCAACAAGCAGCTTGTCCTGTGGCTCTCTTCCCCTCTTTTCTACATCTATACTCTTGCCAGTGAAAAAGGTCCAAGGGCAGGTACAAAGGCAAACGTCAAGCTGTTGTGAATCACTAAAATTTAAGCACAGTGTTCAGTACATTCTGTCTGATTTGTCTCCTTTTGTCTCTGAGCCTGTAGTTCTGGATTGTCTTTATATCATATGGAAGGGTGAGAGTTTTAGCCACTTGTTAGATAATAAAAACTGCACAATCCTAATTTTCTTGTTTCCTAAACATACATACACAGATAGTTTAGTAATTATGTATTTTTTGAACTCAACAACTTAACATCAGGCAGCCATCTTTCCTATGATGTTGCCAAACTTTTCACATCTTGCTATTTTTAGTTGTATCAGTTCCTAATGTTTCCTCTCGAAAATTGGTATCATTTGTTGCAGGTTGTCTCTATCTATGTCAAAATATGGCTCACCAGTGAAACTCAATGACAAGACAAAACTAACTTAGTTCCTTGCCTGGAAGAAGATAACAGCAACTAATAAGATCTTGACAATGTATCAGGAGGAAAGATATAGTCAGGTCTGTTGAGAGTTGTAAATTTGGTTTAATTCAAGTCTTTCAGCATAAGAATTTCAGAAGAATGGGACTAAAAATTGTGATTTAACAGTCCTGGATTGAAAGAAACAAGGTGAACCTTTTTGAGGCAGAGATTCAAAGTGTGTTAAGGTATAAACTCAAGAAGAGTCTTGACAAAGTGAACAAATGCTAACAAAGTCTATAAAGTGTGATTTTTTTTTTGTTTTAATATTTAGGCAAAGCATTGGGAATGACAATTTTGTCTCCCACCCTGTCTATACCTTTAAAGAACTAAAATATTTGAAAATAGATGTTCTCTTTCTGATATACTAATCATGATGCGTATTTCCAGGATGAAGTTCCAAAAATATTAGTCTTGTTTCTTGACATTTTTGTGTTGTCAACATACAGCTCCTGTGAGGAACAATTTTACCTGTTAATCTGTTGCCATTTTCCCAGTGCCATTAGCGCTACATTTGAAATTCAGCACACTCAGTTCTCTAAGCAGTGTTCTAGCATTTTTATTTGTTTTCTTTTAAGAAAGTCTTCCTTTAAAAAAAAAAAAATATGCATTCTGTGCAAGGTCTCACTATGCAGCTCAGACTTGTAGTGATCCTCCTATTTTCAGCCTCCCCAGCACTGGGATTGCAGGTATGTGCCATCATTCCTAGTCCCAGTGACCAGCTCAGCCTGCCCTGGGGGCGGGGCCTCCTCAGCATGTGGTGCCAGGAATTGAACCCCAGTACCTTTGCTTGCCTAAGAAGGTGCTTTGTCCACAGAGCTATCTTGCTGGCCCTGTGTTTTGTTTAAAAGCTTTGGCAAAGCAGTGCACCACTGAAGTGAGCAGTCCATTTCTGACATTATAAGCATTAAGAAGAGGGGTTCTTATGTATTTTAGGGTGAGAGCTACCTTCTCATAACTTACACCTGACAGCACTATTTCTATCCCTTCAGAGTGGAGAAACAAGGCAAATATCTCTGTATAAATGACCTTCAAAACAGGAGATACTGGTAGTTTATCTCTTGGTCTATTAACCTTTACATTTATTCTAGGACACACTTTTGTATTCTGTGCCATTCCTATTGTGCTCTTCTCATTTTCAACATTTCTTCCCAAGCTACCTATTCAGACTGAAAACTACTCACAAGAAAGCTTTGCTGGACCTATAGATTAGGAGTACAATTATGACTTCCTTAGTCGTAGATACAGTTTGTGAAATAAAAGGATGAATTTTCTCATGTGAAATACTGTATCTCACATTAAACTGTGTAAATGTTAGTTTCCAAAGGAATCAGGAGTTTTGCCCAAGAGTTTCTGCAAGCTTACATCTGATCATAATAAATAAGTTTATAAAAGCTTCATATTTATTAAGATTTTCAATTATTCAAATTTCTCTCAATTTTCTGTAGCTCCAGGTTAAACATTTTATGTTAAACTTTTGAAATAATTTTTCACTCTCCTTGGAGAAAATTTTGGAAGTGGAATTACTTAAATATTTTTTATTTATTTATGTATTTGGTACAGGGTTTCGCTATATAGCTTGGACGCATAGTGGTCTTCCTGTCTCTACCTCCTCAGTGCTTGGATTGCAGATGTGTGGCACCAAGCCCAGTTTCAGTGGCTGGCATGGTATGTGACACCATGGAGTTTGCCAGGCAGGAGCTTAGAACCTGAGCTATCTTCCCTGTTCCTAGAAGTGAAATTACTGTGTTAATTTTTTATATGCATTGCAAATGTGTGTGTGTATTTTAGTACTGTAGGATCTCACTACATAGTTCAGACTTGTAGTGATCTTTCTTGTTTTTCAGCCTACCAAACACTGGGATTGCAGGTATGCCCCACCACACCCAGTTTCAATCACTGCCTCAGGGTACCCCTGGGGTGGGACTGGCATAGCAGGTGGGAGAATCAAACCTCCCCAGCCTCTTTGTCTGACTAAAGAGGTGCTTTAATCTGCTGAATTATCTGGCTGGCCTACACTAAATCGAGGACATGTGTCTGTCATCTATGTTTTTAGTTATTCTCCATGGCTTCTAGTTAATCATGATGATGTAGAGATTCTTCATCTGTTCTTTTCATTAAGGCAGAGCAGATGAGAGGGCAATATATATATAACATAAATATAAATATATTATAATTATAAATATATTATTTTAATATATTAATATATAATAATATATTTAGTACACATATGTACCTTTTTTTCCTTTCAATACTGGAGATTGAACCTTTGGTTTCCGCATGCTAGACAAGCACTCCGCTCATGAGCTACATCCCCAGCCTTTTCATTTAATATTTTTTAAATCAGGAATTGAACCCAGGACCTTGTGTTTACCAGGCAGTTGATTATATCACTGAACTATATCCCTGGCACTTTTTACTTTTTTTGTTGAAATATAAGATCTGTCTGTGTTTCCCAGGAAGATCATGAACTTATGCTAGTACTCCCTCAGCCTCTGGAACAGTCTACCACCATACCTGGCAATCTGCTTACTTTCACTCTGAATTACTTGGAACTTTTTAAACAAGCATTCGATCTGAAATAACCATGATTTCATCAAATTATTTTCCCATTTAGATCTTGATAGGACCTCACAAAATTACATAAAATCAGGTGTTTTCTTTCTTGCTGACTTGAATGCTTTTGTTGACTTATCACGACA
>PVKA01051935.1:0-11960 GCA_004027165.1 Ctenomys sociabilis | reverse complement strand
CCTGAAACCTTGTACCACACTTTGTAGATCCTCTGTCAGTGTCAGCCATGTGGATGAGTCAAAGCCATTGCTTGACCAATTTTCTCTCTGTGAAAGCCTGAGAGAATGTTTTCTCTCCATGTGACTCTCCTTAGGCACACTCTACATTATTGATCACTTTACTCAGTGGCTCCATAATCTCCTTGGTCAGAAAATTTGGGGCACAACTGAGTTACATGTTACATTACAGGTTCTCCTATGTCCTGAGTCCTCACTGACCTTGAAAGACTAGGGCCAAAATTTTGGCTGTCCTTGCAGTCCTTCTTTTTCTCTAATTTTTGATCTGCAAACCTAGGCTGTTAACCCTGCAGAAGAGAAACTTATTATTGCCCTACAACATATACAGGTGGCTTTAAACTCACTATGTGAATATCAAATATCTTAGGCGTAAGATGGAGCATGTATTTTCCATCAACTATTGATATGTTAAAATTTAAGTGTCTACCAAATATGCAAAAAGAATTAAAAAAATAAAAAATATATTTTAAAACATATGAATAGTTACTTATTTTTACATAGAAATTTAGAAATCTAACCATATACAGCATTGTAGCAGGATAGTCCTGTGACATTTTTTTCTTATTTTTTTATTTAATGTTTTTCTTCACATTCTGTAGGAATTTAAAGTATAACATATCAATACTTGATGAAAAATGCCTGGTCCATGTTATGTCTAAGATGCTTGATTTTAGACAGATAGTGAATTTAATTAAGCTCACTTGCCTATGTTTTAGGGTAACAGTATCATTAAGCTTCTCTTCTGGAGGGTTAACAACTTAAGTTTTCAGACCAAAAATTAGTAAAAAAGAAAAGCTACAAGGATAGCCAACATTTTGGCCCTACTTATTCAAGGTCAGTGAGGACTCAGGACATATGAGAACCTATACTATAGACCTTGTAACTCAGTTGTATCCAAAGTTTTCTGATCAAGGAGATTATGGGGCCACAGAGGAAAGTGGTCAATGATGTAGAGTGTGCCTAAGAAGAGTCACATGGAGAGAAAACATTCTCTCAGGCTTTCACAGAGAGAAAATTGGTGAAGCAATGGCCATAACTTATCCACATGGCTGACACTAACAAAGGATCTACAAAGTACAGTACAGGGTTTCAGGGTAAATCCTGAAAATACAAAAGTTACATTTCTTGTTATACAGGTCTTGCTTTATCTTGGTCCTAATAATCCAGCAGAAAAGTATAAAAACAAGGTATAAAAAGTAAAGCCATATTAATATGCTGAGCTGTAAAAGGCTCAAGTCAACAACTTCTGACATTGCCAGTCCTACATATGACCCACTACTATTATGCACTGCTGGACTATACTGTAACATTTTGCTGAATTCATGCACTTACAATATTTAAATGGCAAGGCCCAGGAAGATAGCTCAGTAGAATAAGTGTAAGCACGCTGGCAAGCACAGGGTCCTGAGTTCAATTCCTGGTACAAAAAAAAAAAAAAAAAAAAGAAATGGCAATGGAATACCCATCTCTGAAAAAACTAAACAAAAGAAGGGAATATAAATGAAGGACCATTTTGCATCTGTATATGCAAAATAGTTAGGATGGATATACTGCTACTTATTCTTAATTCAATGAGAAGAAAGATTTGTACTAATAGTGTTTGGACAGGATGTCATGTCTGCCTCTTGTACTATGAATAACTACTATCAAGATAATAATATGTAATGTATTAATTATTGTAACTGTCCGGCTAACCTGTTTTGAAACTATTTGTTTCTTAATAAAATTAATTTTTAAAAGTTTAATTAAATGACTCAGCAGAGAGTCAGGATTATTACTTTGTAAAACATCCTCATGCTGTGCAAGAGGAGGGCATGGACACTGCGTGAGTTCTACACCCCTAACTCTGAGTAGGTGCCTGCTGCTTCCCCTTCCTTTGCTCTTTGCTATTTTCCACCACCAAGAATGACTGCTCTTTGCCACTCTGCTATGGAACCCACCAAATACAGACTGAAACCTCCACTGTGAGCTAAATAAACCTTCCCTTCCTTAATTTTGGGTGTTGAATATTTTGTCCCAGCAATGAGTGAAAAGTAACTGGGACAGTGGTATTATTCAGATGGATCTAAGTTTTAATAAACTATTCAGCAACAAGAAGGAACACATGCTTTGGAGTCAGGCAGACATTCAGTCCTATGTTCAAATCTGAGCTGTGGAACTTGGAAAGTCAGATAACTTTTCTGAGCAGTTCCTTCATTTGCAAGATAAACACTCTACATTCTGCTTCCAGTGATTTTTGTGAAAGTAAGTGAAAAGTTTATGAACGATTGAGTACCATGCTACCATAGAACTATCTACGTGATGGAAATGTTGATCTGTAGTGTTCAAATATGGAAGTCCCTTGCTGCCAGTGGCTCCTGAGCACCTGCAAAGTGTGAGCACTCAAACTGTGACCAATGAATTGAACATTTTATTTAATTTAAATTTAGACACAGATGGTCATTATATTGGGCAGAACAGGTACAGCAAACTTGCTCTATATAATAGGTTCAATGTTTAACGTTTTATTGAGTATTTTATAGACACCAAATAATGCAGTAGACACTTGCCTATATTGGCGAATAAGAGAGACACAGTTCCTATACATATGAAACTTAATAGCAGATAAAGCAGAACTTCACACTACGCTTGCAACAGAAATTGCAAACTTCTCCTCTTCTCTAGCAGGTTTTCTGAGAGCTCTAAGGTGTTGGATCATCCTTCTTAGGAGAAAATGGTGAACAGGGCCTTTCATGGTCTAACAACAGCTGTCCTCCCAATACATCTTAGGGTACAGGGCTACGGGTGAGGCATAGTCAAATAAAGCTGTGTAGTAGCCAAGGAACCATTTAGAAAGAAAGGGACTGAGAGTGAATTTTATTTATGTCTCCAATGAACTAAGAAGTTCAAGGCAAGAATGACCTTAAGAGGAAGTCCAGAGAAGGAAGTTAGGACTGCTGTCCAAAGCTCAATATGAGAGCATAGCGCAGAAGCGGCTGGCTGTATACAGCTGCAGCTAAGGCAGGAAGCCCCTCCTGTCTCTTCAGCCCATAAGGTTCTTACTTTGGGGCCAATGGCAAAGCCTGCAAGCTGGAGCCATCAGAACTGAATTCTGGTATCACTGGTTGGCATGGGGATTTGGAGGACAAGGGTGCTTCGTGCAGCCGATGGAGGCACCTGGAGGGAACAGTGCCTCTGAGCGGCAGGAATGGAGAGAGCAATAGCTCGAAACCAAGGCCCCCTGCTAGCCCTTCTGCCTGCTTGGAAGCAGCATTTGCCCTATAGGCCAAGAATGCTTACTGAGGGTTTGTGATAGGTGAGAAAGTACACACCCAAAAGGGGGAAGATGTTGGATTTCTTGTAAGATGGGTGGGTACCTGAGGAATTAACTGGAAATTTAAAACAACCCAAGTATTTGTGTTTGGGGCACACTGACAGGAGATGGGGGTGCCATGGAAGCACACAGCAAGGGGATCTGAAGGAATAGGTGTGCTGAGTGGGGTAGAAACAAGGAAAAAGATAAAATAACACTGAGCGATGACTCTACCTCAGGTGGACAAGGAAAGAACATGTTAAGAGAAATTACTGTATGAAAAAGCTCTGAATTAAAAGATAGATGCCTCAGAGGACTAGAAAATCCTGTATGGTGAGGACTTGAGCAATCCAGTTGCTGGTAATGCGCTGAAACGTGGAGACAGACATGAGTTAGACAGCGTGGGGCTTGTTGGGACTCACTTCATCCCGTGAGCAATGAGACGTGGGTGGAGGAAACCCAGCCAATTCCTTCTTTTCAAAGGCTGTTCTGGTTAAAAAGAGAATAATATGGATACAACTCAGTAGTAGAGAACCTGCCTAGCACGTAGGAAGCCCTGGGTTCATGCCCAGATTGCACTCACCGAGTGAAACAGATCATATTAAAGATGCCAGGCCCAGAACAGGGAGACCAGCTGGGAGGATTCTGCCAGAGTCACAGTTGAGCCACAGAGGTGGCAGTGAGGCTGGATCAGTAGATTGCAAAAATATCCATTTGCCTCCTACTTACTTGAAAAATCAAGCAATTCATATAAAGTGACAGACCTAATAAAGGGCCGTCCCAGACCCAAACCCAGCCTTCTAACATGGCAGCATTCTCAGCCCTTCCCTGTGGCAGGTAGACTGCTCACACATAGCCATGTTCCTTTTACAGGAGAAAGCAGACCTGAATGCCAGCTAGAGAAGGAGGTGGTTGGATAGGCATCTGTGATTTTGCTCTGGCTCATTAAAAACAAAAAAGGCATCATTAATAAATGTATTCACTTAGCTCTTATTAGGAACAAATCATTCCTAACCACAGGTGGGAGCTGAGCCTCACACAGAAGCTCTGAGCTTCTGGCACTCTACCCATGAGAGCAGAGGGGTTTTCAACAGTATGTTTGCATGTGACTCCAATCCATTCTCCTGCGGAGGGCCAGACATGGAGGCTCAGCTGTTCATTTCTGAAGTGAGGGGACTCAGGCCTTTGGCCTGCAATCTCCTTCACAAGAGCTCTGTGTGTAGGAGTTCAAAAAAACAAGGGCAGAAGATAAGACTTGAGTGAGCTACGTCTCCCACAGCCTCCTAAGCCCACATATTTGCAGAAGTGATTATTATTTAAAAGCTGAAGTTTCACTGAACAAATTATATTATAATTACTTGTCCTTTATCATGAAACTCCCTTTCTTCCCACTTGTATTGTCTCTGTCCTTTCTTTCCTTGCTCTTTTCTCTCTTGCTTTTCATCTTTTTTCCTCCCCCCTCTTTCCTATCCTCTTTCTCTCTCAGAGTTTCTTGGATGCCACAGGTAGATGGTTTTGTTGTCATATCTAAGCTAATGCACACAGACACAGCAAGGCAATATTTCACAGAAGATGAAAATGTAGAAGTTAGGCTGTAAATGCAGGATAATAATCACTGTACCACCTCCACTAGTACTGCCCTAACTGCCTATTCAATTATTCTTAGGCAATATTTCCTTTTCTTATGAAGAAGGTCAGAACAGATCTTGGAAGAAGTTCTCTGGGTGCAAACAAGGACCAGCGAGGAAAGCACCAGGTGGCCCACGCACACGCTGAAGGCTTTGCGATAGGCTCCTCCCAGGAAAGCCCAAGGACAGACAGCAGTGTGACTGAGCACGTGTTCAGAGCTCAGAGATGGAAGGTGTGCTTGCCGCCAACGCAGGCAGACTAGAGTGGGAGTGAGCTGGGGAGATGCAGGAGGCTCAGGAGTTGCTCTGGGGAGTTGCTGAAAGAATCCTCAGCCCCAGATGGCTTCACAAAGCTTCTTCTTCCCTTGCCCAGGGGTGCGGGGCTCAGATTCCTGGGACACAAGGCAGGTTTAACCCAGTTTACGGTCAGAATGGAGAAAAGAAGGATGAATCTGGTAGAATCCTCAGAAAGGCTTCTGGCAACCTTCCATCAGAAATATCTGACCACATAGTTGTCAGGATTGCCAACATAATATCCTTCTCCCAAGGCTGATCAAAGATTTTGGCTGAGAGCACAAGGCAATCTATTTCAGCCACAGGAAAAACATGCCCTTAAAAAGCTCAATGCAACTGAAGACTAAACCATTTTCTTTTTTTTCCCCAAAAGCACCTAAGAAGTTTTATCAAAAATGACAAAATATAGAAACAGCAGATTCTCATTTTAAAGTAAAATTAAAAGCATCTCCCCTCTGATCCAATAAAGCCACTTTCTTTTAGGGAAAATATCATTAGGATGAGCTCAGAGTAGCGCATGAGCTCAGTGGATTTAGTGTGAAGCTGGGACGCTGCAGCCTGTGGCGCAAGGCAGAGGCTTACGCTGCCAACTTCTGCTCCACTTGGTTGTCTACTGCCCTTTTCTAAAAGACACCCTTTTGTGGGTCTGCTTTGTCAGAACTCTCATTGGGACCATGAAAATTTTGACAATGATTCAGGCCGGGATCAAAAGGCAAAGCACTGAAGTTGCCAGAAGTTCAAACTCCATCTGACCTGGGTGAAGGTAAGAGGCAGTCTGTGGCCTACAAATGGGCTGTAATCAACCCAGCCTCCGTGTTGTGCTTTTATGCCATGCCAGGCCCTAGTGAACGTTCTCTGCATAGCAGCTCCTTTATTCTTCCCAACAACTCTATGAAAAGGAGTCTACTACAGCCCCCAAATTACTGCTGCAGCAGTGAGACACAGACAGTTGAGAAACCTTCCCAAAGGGAGACACTGAGTCGCTTAGCTGAGATACGATCCAGGCTCTCTGTTTCCAGGGTCAATGATCTTTGCTCCTCTGATGGATCTCTCATAATCAGTCAGTCAACTACCAATATTCTTTTTTTCCTGTTTTCTGTCCCTTTTTTCTCATCAGCTCCCTTTCTGTATCTGTCCGGAGGATTGTACTTCAGCTTCTAAATCTCTCACACTTCCCTACTGAGAAGCATTCAAGTACTTAAATCCATACTATCTATCAGGCATTCAATTTCAAAGATTAACAAGGTCTTTTTGAAAAAGGTAAACTCTCCCAGACAGTGCTAATACACTAAATCTGGTCATTCTTGGCAGTGTGAATTGCTACATCTGGCTCCTTGGCTTGTCTTGACTATTCAAGTTCCTGGCACTGAGTAAAACATTGTTAATAATAAACTCTTGGGAAGGATAATATTGGAGACTTAGAAAACACTGAAAAAAGAAATATTGGCATCTATTAGTGAACACAGAGTTCCCAGACTGGCAGAGGCTAGGGCTGCAGGTTGACCCCAACATGGAAATGGAAAGGTAACCAAGTAAATTTACCATTATCTCAAAATACTAAACTTGCCTCCAAGATTAACTCATACCAAACAAGTGTAGCAGGCTGGCCCAGAAAAAGTGGATCAAACTGTTTAGTAAAAAGAGCTTTAACTTGCCAGATACACTCTTCCTCCTCCTCCCTCCCATCACAGGATGATCAAAGGAACATAGATTGTTTTAGCTGAATCTCTCATTTCAAAGTTGAGGAAGACTCAGAGATGCTAAATGATCCATCAAAAACCACTACTTCCAAGTAAGTGAGACTCAGGATTATAAACCCAGACCTGTCTGAGCCAGAGTTAGATCCCACATATACTTTCTATGTAAAAAGAAAAAAATACAGAGAACATTGAGGAGGAAAAGGGTATGTATAAGAGTCCCTTTTCATTTCAGCCCAAGAAGTCTATACTTATAATCCTAAAAATACATTATTGGAATCCCACCAAGTTAATTCCAACCCAGGGCTGGGTTTTATTTAGTTGAGAAAGATGTGTGGCTTGAGGAAGAGACTTGGGAATTTACTGTGAGCTAGGCTAGGTGGGTGGCCTGCATTTACCTCTGTCAGATGCAGAGAGAGTAATTTGCATCATGCTACTGAGATAGCATCTAATGTTTTGAGGGTCTGGTGCTTCAGCTCTGATGTGTAATCTTTCAAGCCCCAGGAAGTCATAGCCTGTATCTGGAGGCTCAATCCCAGCCAACAGCATGGAACACAGGCTCTTCATCCTGTCTCAACCTAGCTCATATTGGAGAGCGGCAGGTATGGGTTATCATGGAGACATGCATGCCATCTTCAAAAATTACCTCCAGCACCTAGGATAGACCCGTATACATTGCTTAAGGCCAATTGAAAGGACAGAGAAGTCCTAGCCAGCTCTGTACATATCAATACAAGGAAATGGGGTCAGGCTCAGCCAAAATGAAGATAATTGCCCTTTTTTCAAGGAAAGCTGCTCAGATGATCCTCCATAGGTATGGACCCCTTTACATAAGCAAGATTGGAAAATTTGTATTGATTATTTTGCTTCTTCACCTCTAGAAAGTTTCTATCAAGAACTTGCTGCATGTAGAACTGTGAGTCAAGGAGACAGGTTCCCTCATTGTAGCTACAAAGGGAAGGGTTCCTGCCTTAGTATCTTTAGGAAAACCCTTGTCCTGCACAGGGTTTCTCTAGTTCCTCCCACAGGCAGATGCTCCACACATCCCTTAAGACTTTCCACACTGAACATCCAACAGGATGTCAGTCTGCTTAGTCTGAAGTGTCTGAAGGCCTTATCTAAGTCACCTCGAAATCCTTCATAGAACCCAACACCAGCTACTTGAAAGGTATCAGTCAATAAAGACTGTTGGGCTGAATTTACTGTTTAATCCACCTAACTGATCTAATCATTGATTATCTTCTGGCAGACTACTGGTTTTCCATTTAATCCATTTTCTCCTTCCTCTCTCTTAGTAGGGTGTTAGCTGGACACATGGCTTCTTAAAGATTATATTTCCAGAACACCTACCCACCCTGCAATTATGTGTCACTAGTCATGTCTACTATGGTCACACAAAAAGACTGAGTCTTCTGAAACTTGTCCCACCATTCTTCTTCTTTCTGAGGGCAGAAATACAAATTTGGCAATGACTCAGCTTTGGCGGTTCACCAGGGACAATGTCCTGGAGAAGGGCAAAGCAGCAAAAGAGAAATAATGTGGACCATTGAATGACTTCATGGAATATAGCTCCTGAGCTGTTCTGGACCATCTTCAGTCTCTGAATATTAGTTAATAAGAAATACATTTTCTTTTTGTTTAGGTCATTGTACTTTTGGGGTCTTTTCATATGAATGTTTAGCCTATTTCCCAACACATATTCTTCTAAATTGTGTTACAATTGTGTGCTCCTTAACAACGATATGATGGTACAAAGGGAAAAACGTTCATCTTATTGTTACCATGGTGCCTGAACTCATACGGAGCCCATGTATTTTGCCTGAGATGCCACATTTTTCCTTACATTTTCCTGAGTGCCAAGCCCTTTAAAAACATTTTGCTTGCTCATCATAATATGACTTTTGGAGGTAGCCACCAGTATTTGCCCCTTTACTCCACTTGAGAGACTGAGATCTAGAACATCTAAATTGCATGTATGAATTCTCAAAGAAGTAGGCCCCAGGGAGAGCATTTGAAATTTGTCTGCTTTCAGAGCCCATGTTGATGATCATGGCCTGGAGTCACTTCCATGTATCACAGGAGGGCTGCTACTTTACGCCAGCTCCACAGGGTATTTTTGTAGTTGCTTCCTGTACTCTAGTCCACTTATGTTTCCTAACGCAATATCAACTGACTAAGCACAAGAAATCTTGTTTCTAAGGAAAAATGATTAGTTGCAGCCTAACTTATGACTGAAAGTTAGGGTGTTCTGTCATCCATTCTAGAATCACTGATGCAGCTCCCACCCTCCAGATTCTCACTTCTGTTTGTTTTACTTATTGACATCTAGAGAAGCTTGTGGTAGTTTTGATCAGTCAATAGAGAACAGCTCAGTTTATGAGAATGAGTAGAGGCAGTAGTCATAAGACAATTTGAAAAAGCATTTTACAAAGAGAAGCAAAGAACCTGTGAGAGAATGTGTAACTTTGATTACTTTGTTGGATGTCCCCACCCCACCAACTACTGCAATCTGACCAGCTATCTGACAGTTTGGCAGTTGAGATCATGAGATGGATTATTCAAGACCAAGTTTCTAGCCCATCGGTCCAGCATTTATTGAGCACTTCTTGTGGACAAAGGCTTTGCTTTTGCTTTTGTTTGGATATAAAGAAGACCCATATGAGCAATAAAGTAGCAATAAAAGAGAAAAGGAAACCAGTCACAAAGTAATCAAATGAAAGGTACAGGAAGTAGGACTTAAGATGCAAGATTTAAAAAAAGACTTCCTTATATATTGGAGCTGCTTGGGAAGAGGGTGGGCTTGGACTGGTAGAGAAGGAGGAGGAGGATATTTATACTGAAGAAATGGAGGTCACAAAGAAGGCATGGCAGTGGTAAGGGCCAAAGAGAATATGTAGTGAGGAAGGAGCCCAAAGACAAGCACCCATGCCATGAACAGCAGAAGGAATAAGGCGGGGAAGGAGGGTAAGCCAAGAGAAGCATCCCTAGCTGCACAGAGATTTCTCCACCTCCCTATTAGTCAATTGCTATTTATTTATTTATTTTTTGGAGGTACTGGGGATTGAACTCAGGACCTTATGCTTACCAGGCAAGTGCTTATTCTATTGAGCTATCTCCCTGGCCCATACTGGTCAATTCCCAAGTGCTACCCTAGGACAGTGGTGAGAAGCCCTGGTGCACCTGTTGTAGAAGCCGTGCAGAGCCATCTCTGTTGGCAATGCAAACCAAGTAGGCCCAGCAGCTGAGCAGTGCACAGCAGTTATTTTTTTCTAAACTAAACCTCAGTATTCAGGTTTAATTGTAGTGTCAGTACTCTGAGTAAATAAATGGGTTTGGGTTTCAGATTGTGTACCCAATCTCTGAAAGTTATGCCATCATTGCCCTAGGAAATCCTGAGGTTTTTCTTGCTTTGTTTTCACTAAGTTAGGAATTGAACCCAGGACTTTCATCTTGAACGGCATGCCCAATCCTTTTTTTTTCCTTTTCTTTTTCTTATTTGCAGGATGGCTGAGATGATTGTATTAATAATTTCTATCAGTTTTTAATTTTTATTTTATTTTTTTCAGTTTCAAATCAAATTAGTAGAACAGATTTAATAATTAATACATTGCATAATGTTTTCTTAGTGGTTATTTGTTGTACAAGGTGCAGACATGATATTCTATTTACAAACACTATTAGAGCAGATGCCTCTATTCACTGAATTAAGAGAATGTAGCTCTATACCTATCTTTTTTTTAAAAGCTGAATTATAGTATGGTTTCAATAATTAATACTTTTTTAAAAATATGGAATGCTTCACAAATTTATGTGTCATCCTTGCACAGGGGCCGTGATAATCTTCTCTGTATTGTTCCAGTTTTAGTATATGTGCTGCCAAAGCAAGAACTTTTTTTTTTTTTGAGACAGCATCTCATTAAGTCACTAAGTTACTCTGGCAGAGGTGGAGCTTGTAGTCTTCCTCCCTCAGGCCTTTTCACATATGCACCACTGTAGCCAGCTAAGGAGGCCCAGAGTTCCGACCCAAGCCCTTCTCACAGTTGTTACTATTTGGTCAGCCATATTGGCTGGCAGGGAGAAAGTGGCCATCTCCCTCCTTCTTAACTCTTCACCATATGGAGGCATCCAGAGGAATAGTCATTCTGTCCTTGCACTGCTCTACCCTGTAGAAAGAAAGAAACAAAACAACCCAGACATAATCAGTGGTGCAAAAGCTGGACTTAGGTTGTTTCCAAATTCCTCCTATGCAGAGTCCTATTTCTTGCAGAAGTCCTATAAAAGCACCCTTCTAGAAAATCATATTTCATCCAAAGCACCAGCTTACACTTCACTAGGCAGGAAATTCCTTATAAGCAAGGACAGTTGAGAAAACAATTCCAGGAAAAATAAAGTTCCTGGGGCTGGTAATATTTAAATCTCTAATGCTTTAGTCTGAATCAGTTACGAGGTAGCAGGTCTTAACTTTGACTTTTAGAAAAACATAAATAATGGTGAAGGACTAACTTTTCTGATACATTTTCCCCAAAGTGGACCCTGAAATTGGTGTATGTTTAATACCTTATTGCTATCAAAGTCATTAATGTAATTCTTCTCTTTATTCCCTTGCATCTTATTATAATAATTTAGTTAGAAAGAAATTTGATGCTGGAATTGGGCAGTCAAGTGTAAACAGGTGGGGAAGTGGACAGAAGGAAGGAATGACAAGGCAGCTGCTGCCTCTGAAAAATATGTCAGGGAAGAATTGTTTTCCAGAAAAAATATTAGGAAAGTAATGGATGGAAATTTAATCAGGTCAGAGTAATCAGAATCTGGCCTGTGGATTAGTAGCAATTCACGAAAACATCTTTTCTTTTGGTGTAGACCAGATGCCTCAACTCACATCCCAAGTGCCCACACTTTGCCTTCTTTCCTGTCTCACTTTCCCACTTCTGTTCCCTGCAGTCACTAAATGCCTACATATCTCAAAGTGTTTATATAAGCTGTGTTGTCTAA
>PVKA01051934.1:0-11964 GCA_004027165.1 Ctenomys sociabilis | reverse complement strand
ATATATACATCTTTATAATTTGTTCACTTATCTAAATGAATATTCTACGTTATTGTATAAGATCAAAATAAAATAACATATAAAGGATTACAAAGACAATCTAGTTCACTGAAATTCATTTATATATACTTAACCATAAAGAGGGTTTCTCCCTAGTTTAAGACTAGATTGAGAACTGAAGAGAAAAGTAAGGCATACAGAGATATGAGACAGTATCATACTCTTAGTTCTCTGAGTTACTCTTCTTTGATTCTCTTGAGTTGACTGAATCAAGAGAGTCAACAAAAATAAACTTTGGAAAGACAAATATGTATATGGTACTTTCTAAGGACCAAACAAGAGTGTGAAGAGAGAAAAAAGAAGAAATTATTTGGGGATTGCCTGTCAGAGCAAAATAAAGAGAAAAATGTGGAGTGCACGCTATAAGTATATGGATGTGTATTATCTCGACAATGTGAGGTAGGGCAAACTTTTAGGAGTATGAGTTGTCAAAGCATTGGTCAAAGAAGCATATTGGTAGGTACAGAATAGGAAAAAGAGTTGAACTTGGATTTCTTATTAACACAAAACTCTTGACAATTGTTTTAACAAAGTAGTAAGAGAATGCTATTTTAAGAATTTATTCAGTTTAAGAAATATTTATGAAATGCTGGCCCTTTCTCTTTTTTTGCATGTATTTAGTACAGGGTTTGCATACTCTCATTACATAGATCAAACTCATAGTGATTCTCTTGTTTTCATCCTCCCAAGTGCTTGGATTACAGGTGTGTGCCACCACACTCACTCTTAATTACCATTTTAGTGAACTCCTAGGGTGGGGCCCCGCACAGCACACTGGGGATCGAACCATTGTCCTTGCACTTGCCTAAGCAGGCACTTTAGTCCACAGAGCTATCTGGCCGGCCTTTTTTGTTTTTTCTTCTTTTTCTAATTCTGATCCTTTCAATGTACTCTGCTAGATTATTTCCTAGTTAATGGCTTCAAAGAGCCTTTTTGAATCTGTTTTGAATCTTCTATAAGTACTACACATGTCTCATGTATAAATGTTTAAATTATGTTTACATTCTAGGTTGATTTAAGTGACAATGAAGTTTCTTCAAAACTGCAACTCTTTGGATATTACAAACCAATTAAAACTGGGGCAGACAGAGAATAAGATACATTCCTATTTCGGTCAGGAACATGGCTCTAAATTCATAATTGGATTGTTTCCAGGTGTACTGTTTCTCTAAGTGTTTTTCCTTCAGGCAATGTTTTTTTCAACACCTAGAATGCTGAGGACTGGATGAACAGTGAGACAGTGAAGGTATGGAAGAGAGCAGATTTTAATAACCAGTGAATAACACAGGGATTCATCCTAGTAGCTTTGTATTTTAACCGTTTTTGAAAGTTTGATGATAAAAGGAGAACATGTAGTAAACTCATTCAAATGCATAAACTCCAGTACTGGAAAAGCCTATAATATTCCCAGCCTTCTCTTGTTTTCCTACTTGTTAAATATAGAGCTCACATTGGGTAAGGATTCTCAATTGCATATTGAGAAAGTTAGTGGAGATGGTTGATTTACACTGTTGCTTGCAGTGCCTAAAAGCTATTCTATCTTTGTCATCATAACTGCTAGTCAAGGCACGTTTTAGTATTTCTGTAAGACATATGAACCAGCCTATGTGGCTGCCAGTAAAACACTTTCTTTTTAAGCACCAGTACTAAGCTTTTATTATTGTGAGGTGAAAGTTAGTAAAGACTAATATTTGCTAGGAAAATGTGTCTAAGATAGTCCTCTAAGAAAGGGCTGTCTTCTCTTTTTATGGCGGGGCTAATAATTTTGTGTTACTACCCTCAAGAAATGGAAATCTCTAGGTCCATGTTCTGATTTTCCTTGGTCTTTTTTCTTTCCTCTCTCCCTCAGAGTCACTTAAAAAATCATTTTACTACAATGTGAAAGAGTTTGTCCATAAATCATACATATATTATCTCACTACATATTTTACCATTGCATAAATTAATCATCAGCATTTTAGTTGTCATATCAGGATTTTCATAGCTCTCTTATCTTTGTCTTCAGCATAACAATAGAGGTGCATCTCCCGGCAATGATGAAGGAATATACCTTTCATCTGGTGTCCAAATGTAATGGACAGAAATTGCTCTGCTTCATTTCACCCTGCCTCAGTGCAAAAAGCCATTTGTAATTTGCAGTATGGACTCGGAAAAATCTCTTTTCCAATTCTGAGTTTAAAAAAGGCCGAAATATATAGTTTCAAATTTTGTTTCATGAAAAATGTCCAAAAGTGTATCAAAATGGTCATATGTTTAAGCATAAATGTATGTAAATAATACACAGGCTTTGTAACTTGATGTAATAATGAGTCAAGACTTTCTTGTACATATAAATGTTTTTTTTTTTTACCATATATGGCATTTTCTAGTATTTCTTCATGATATATTTTACATAAAAAAGTTTAGAAAGTGGTCCAATATGTCAATATTTTCCTTTGTAGGGGCCAGGGAGATACCTCAGAGGCATAAGTTCAAGCACAAGGATGTGAGTTTGATCCCCAGCCCTGAATATAGGGCATGGCACCTTGACCCCAGATGTGGGCACCTACTGTTTATCCCCAGAACTGGATGCAGTGGCGCAAGCCTGTAATCGCAGCACTCGAGAAGCTGAGACAGGAGGATCTCTGTGAGTTTGAGATCAGCCTGATGTCATTCCTTACTCAATGTTTACGAATATACTATTTCTACAATATTTGAGGATATTTCCAATTTTTATTTCTTACATTTAAACTTTTGCATACCTATCTATTGGTTGGACCTTTTCAAAATTATTAGTGAATTATTTCCAAAACCTGATTTGATATGCCATAAAAGGTGTAGTACTAATGATTGAACTCAAGGCCTCATATGTGTTTGGCCTGTGCTCCGTCATGGAGATGCATCTCCAGCCCCACTACATCTTAAGTTCAAATGTATAACTGGAAGTGTTTCTGAAAAGGAGACACAGAAACAAAAAGATTTGTGTCTATCTGGTAATTTTGTGAGACTTTAGAAATGTGCAAGTTAGCACTTTTACTTTTAGTGCTGTATCCTTAGGGAAAAGTCAAAGATAAATACAAATCTTCACCCATAGAGTAGCATTAATTATTATAAAAATTCATGTTTAAAACAACCTAAAATGTCTAGCAATGATGAAGTAACTGAAAACTTATTTATTTAATATGACTAAATCAATGCATGAAATGATGATACATAAAGCTGTTAGAGACATGAAATATATTTTGTATTGATAAATGAAACTAAGAGGTTATAGCAGAATAATATATTTGAGCATTATGACATTTATGTCAATTACAGCTTTACACAAAATGCTATTGGAAGATATTCAGCAAAAAACAACAGTAAAATAATGGACAATTTTGCTTCACTTATATATACTTTTCTGAATTTTACAGTCCTCTACAATAATGGCATATTATTTTGCAATCAGAACTTATTTTAAAATAAATAAAATATACAACGAAGATTAACAGAGAATAACCAATCTAAAATCTGAAACATAAAATACACTGAATTTGGCAGCATATGGTACTTTCTCCAAAACAGACTATATACTAGCTAGTAAGGCAAGCCCAAGTAAATGCAAAAGAACTGAAATTTTACCACACATATTATCAGATCACAGTGCAATGAAACTAGAAATCAATAGCAAAAGAAACTAGAAAAAATATAAAAATGTATGGACACTAAAAAAGTTTTGAATAACCAATGGAACACAGAGGAGTTAAGGAAGAAATAAGATATTTCCTAGAATTAAATGATCATGCCAGTATAATATACAAACACAGAAAACAATGAAAATTTGATATGAGAAAAATGACAAATTTGATACGACATTTCTTTGGGGTGAAATTATTGTGGTGAATGTCCATATCATAAATAAACCCAAATAGATAATCTAACAATGATTGTGAAGTTCCTAGGAAAGCACAAATAATTCAAATTCAGAGGTTATACAAGGGAGGAAATTATAAAGATCAGAGCAGAAATCAATAAAATGGAGACAAAAAGTACAAAGAACAAGGCCAGCCAAACAGCTCAGCAGATTAAAGCACCTGCAAGCAGGCACACGAGCCAGGGGTTTCATCCCAGAACCTGCCATGCAGGCTCTGCCCCTGGGGTGCACTGAACTGGCCATTGAGACAGGGCATGGTGGCATGGGCCTGTAATCTCAGCTCTTGGGAGGCTGTAAACAGGGTGGATCACTATGAGTCCAATCTAGTGGTAAGACCCTGAACACCCTGTAGACCCTTCTCTAAAAAAAGAAATCTTTGAAAGAATGAACAAAATAGACAAATCCTTAATCAATCTAATGAAAGAAAGGAAAGGAAAAGCATAAATCAATGCAATTAGAAATGAAAACTGTGACATCACGACAGACATCATAAAAATTCAGAAAATTATTGTCAATTACTTAAAATCCTATATATTAAAAAATTAGAGAACCTAGAAAAAATGGAGAGTTTCCTAGTTATGTATAAATTAGCAATACTGAGCCAAGAAGATTTAAAATCTTCAATAGTGCAATAACAGGCAATGGAATTTTAGCATTAATAAAAAAACCTAACAATTAAGAGAATCCCAGGAACTTGTGGCAGCACAGCTGAATCCTATAAAAATTTCAAGTAATATCTAATACCAAAATTCCTGAAACTTTTCATAAAAGGGAGGTGGAAGGATTACTCCTAAAACCATTCGTAAAAGCTTGCATTATCTTGTTCTCAAATCCAGACAAAGATACAACCAAAAAAGAAAAGTTAAATAAAAAAAGACTATAGGACAATCTCACTAATGAACACAGACGTGGAAATCCTGAACAAACTAGCAAGCAAGATGCAACAAAGATCATGTACCATGACTGAGTAGATTTCATGCTGGGGATATAAGTATTCTTCAACATATGCTTGCAATGTAATTAATCACATATACAGAAGCAAGTGTAGAAGAAAATACAAAAAGTACTTGATTATCACAATAGATGCAGAAAAATAGTTTGATAAAAATCCAACATGCATTCATGATAAAAAAAAAAAAAAAAAGAACCTGAAGAAAATAGGCATACAAGGGCCTTATTCGTTTCTGGTAAAAGCCACTGATGAATGTAAATTAATGACATCATATTAAACGAGGAATAGCTGGGATATTTCATTCTAAATTCAGACAAAACCCCGAGCCCCTGCCCCCAAGCCCGGCCAGCGATTTAGAACTTTTGTAACTCTTCCGGGCCCTGATACACCTGCCCAACCCGGTGAGAGTGTGGGAGAACTTTTGGCTTCCCCAGAAGCAGCGCGATTCAGAGTCCCCATCCCCAAGATCTCAGACCCAGATCCACCTAACTCAGCCTGCCTTATAACTCCCCGCAGCTGCTGCCACCAAACCCATGGAGCAATTGAGAAGTTTTGCGGCACTTCCGGCCCCTGATCCAGCCCAGCACGGCCCAGTGAGTGTGTAAGAGCTTCAGCGCCCCACAGCACTCCCAGAAGAAGGCACAGCAGAGGGTAACCACAGGATCACAGATGTGCATGAAGGGCTCCAGCAAAAAGGAGCTGAACACAATAGCTAGACCGTGCCAGGCATAACTGAATAATCTCAAACTTAAAAAATCGGACCCCAAATCTCGTTATGTGCTAAAGATGTAACTTCACATAAGCTCTACAACAAAGGACAGAGGTCAGTGCTATACAAAATGACAAAGATAAGGAAAAACATGCAATCTCAGGCTGCCAGCCCACCAATGATAAGTGCACAAGACACAACCTCTGCTGAAATGAATGAATTAACAGTTGTAAGAAAAGAAACAACAGCAGAAAGGTATAGAGCAACTCAGACCAGAATTAAAGCCGGAAATAAAAAAAAAGAAATATTTGAATATATAGCGTCTGATGTAATGAAACAAATCCAGAAACCTATGGGGGAAATCCAAAGCCCACCCAGGACAAGTGCAGAGACCACTATTTCAGCTGAAACACATGAATTAACAGCATCACAAGGAAAGAAACAACAGCAGAAATGTACCGAGGAACTCAAAGCAGAAATAATTTCTGAAATAAAAAAAAGAAATCTCTGAAATCATAGCAGCTGAAGTAGAGAATCAATTACAGAAATATATGGAGGAAGCTCAGTTTGGAAAAACTTTGCAGTAAAAGAATTCATAGCAACCACTAAAGAAGACATGGATTAAAAATAGAAGAAATTAGAAATATAATGGGTTCCTTGAATGAGCAATACAGGAAAGAATTAGATTGCATGAAATGGAGTCAAAGAGATATAGAAGAACTTAAAATGTCAATCACGAGTCTACAAAACTGTCTGAGTGAAATCAAAGACAGAGTTTCACATCTTGAAGATGCTGGTGCAGCTAAGGAAAAGGTGAGAAAGGATCTCTTATAAACAACAAGGATGCAGGAAAAAATAATCCATCACCACAAAGATGATGCCAACATGAACAATGTGAGATTAATAGGTATCGATGAGAAAGAAGGAGTCAACACAAATGATGTAAAAAGAATATGGACAGAAGTAACAGCAGAAAACTTCCCAAATATGAGAAAACAATCAAATATTCAGGTAACCAAAGCATACAGAACATCAAATAACTACAACCCAGGTAAAAACACACCAAGACATATAATAGTCAAGATCCCAGAAATCTAACACAAGAATAATATGCAGAAACCTGCTAGAGAAAAGAAGCAGATCACATTAAAAGGAAAACCCATCAAAATTACACAAGAATTCTCTTCACAAACGTTAAAGGCAAGGAGATCATGGAGACGAGTACTTCAAGTCCTCTATGGAAACAAATTCCAGCCCAGACTACTATACCCTGCAAAACTCTCTTTCAAGTTTGATAGAGAAGTGAAATACTTCCATAAGAAAGAACAAATAAAGAGTTTCATGGTGACAAAGCCATAACTACACAGGCTACTGAAACATGCTCTAGAGAGGGACCACAATGACCAGAACAGCACGAATGAGAACAGAAAGAACCCACTAAATAGGGCAAACAATTGAACACAGGCGAAAAAGGAATAAACTACAGCAGGTAAATAACATGACAGTCGTAAGTGAACACATTTCAATTATAGAAATCAATGTAAATTGACAAAGTTCACCAATTAAGCGAAATAGACTGGCACAGTGGATTAGGATACAAAACCCAACAATATGCTATATACAAGAAACACACTTAACTCAAAAAGACATTCATAGGCTTAAAGTAAAAGGATGGAAAACAATATTACATGCCCAAGCACTTCAGAAAAATGCAGGGATAGCAATCTTGCTCTCAGACAATCTCTATTTCAAACCAAGAATGATCAAACGAGACACTGATGGCCAGTATCTATTGGATAGGGGAAAAATTCAAGAGTAGAGGAAACACTCATGAATATGAAACAAACCCTAAATGCAAGACGAATTTCATGGATATGAAAAATCTAATATCCAAAACCACGGTCTTAACAGGAGACCTTACAACCCCATTATCTCAAAAAGATAGGTTAACCAGGAAAAAAATTAGCAAAAGACATAACAGAACTGAACCAGAGCTTGGAACAAATGGGCTTGGTGGACATATACAGAATAATCCACCCAACCACAGCTGAATACACATTTTTTTCAGCTTTACATGGGTCATTTCCTAAAATAGACCACATACTAGTCTAGAGGTCTCACTTAAGTATATGCAAGAAAACAGAAATTATCCCATTCATATTATCTGAGCATAGTGCAATGAAACTGGAAATAAATAAAAGAAACCAGAAAAACCAGCGAAATAAATGGAAATTAAACAACGACTTATTCAGCAATCAATGGGTCACAAATGAAATTAAACAAGAAATTCAACAATATCTACAATTTAATGAAAATTCAACAACAACTTATGACGATTTATGAGATGCGATGAAAGTTGTTCTCAGAGGGAAAATCATAGTTATGAACTAACAGATTAGGAAAACAGAATTGGAACAAATAGACATCCTAATGTTGCACCTGTGACATCTAGAAAAGGAACAGCAAAGCAAACCCAGAGTCCAAAGATGGGAAGAAATCATAAAGAGTAGAGCAGAAATTAATGCATTTGAGATAAAGAAAATAGTTCAAAGAATCAATGAAATAAAAAGCTGGTTCTTTGAAAGACTAAATAAAATCAATAAGCCCCTAGTCAACCTCATCAAAAACAGGAAAGAAAAATTCAAATATAAGCAGTAAGAAATTAAAAAGGTGAAATCACCACAGACCCAGTGGAAATTCAGAAGACTGTCAATAGCTACTTTGAGAATCTTCACGCTCACAGACCAGAAGACACAGAAGAAATGGACAGATTTCTAAAAAGGTTAAAATTACCAAAACTGAATAAAGAAGACATAACAACTTTCAATAAGCCAATAACAGCCAACGAAATATGAAACATAATAAAAAGGCTACCATCAAAGAAAAGTCCAGGTCCTGATAAATTCACAGGTGAATTCTACAAGAAGTTTATAGAAGATATAATTTCTACACTCCTCCAACTTTTCAATGAAATTGAAAAGGAAGCTGTTCTCTCAAAATCATGTCTGGAGGCAAGTATAATGCTAATTCCAAAACCAGGGAAAGACACAACTAAAAAGGAGAATTACAGGCCAATCTCCCTCATGAACATAGAGGCAGAAATACTCAATAAAATCTTAGCAAATAGAATACAGCACATCATCAAGAAGATCATATACCATGACCAAGTAAGATTCAACCCAGGGATGCAAGGATGGTTCAATATTTGAAAATCTATAAATGTAATACATTATATTAGTAGACTGAAATCTAAAAACCACATGATCATCTCAAATTGATTCAGAGAAAGCTTTTTGACAAAGTCCAAAACTCATTCATGTTCAAAGTCCTACAGAAAATTGGAATAGATGGACTCTATCTTAACTTGATAAAAGGCATCTATGACAACCCAAAAGCTAATATAATCCTAAATGGGGAAAAACTGAAATCTTTTACTGTTAAATCAGGGACAAGACAAAGATGTCCTCTATCACCCCTCCTATTCAATATAGTCTTGGAATCCTTAGCAACAGCCATTAGAAAACAGGGAGAAATAAAGGGAATAAGAATAGGTAAAGAAGAAGTTAAATTGTCACTGTTTGCAGATGACATGATACTTTACTTGGAACACTCAAAAATTCTACCAAGAAACTACTAGAACTGATATGGAAACTCAGTAGTATAGCAGGATACAAAATCAATACTCAAAAGTCAATAGTATTCCTCTATACAGATAACAAGTACACTGAAATGGAAACACTAAAATCAATGCCTTTTGCAGTAGCCCCACGGAAAATGAAATACCTTCAAATTCACTTAACCAAGGAAGTCAAGGATCTTTTCACAGAAAATTACAACACCCTAAGAAAAGAGATTACAAAGGATTTCAGAAAATGGAAAGGTATTCCATGCTCCTGGATAGGAAAAATGAACATCGTGAAGATGGTCATACTCCTAAAATTGCTGTACAGATTTAATGAATCCCTATCAAACTGCCACCAACATACCTCCAAGACCTAGAGAAATCATTCCTAAAACTTACTTGGAACCACAAAAACCTAGAAGAGCAAAGGCAATCTTGGCCAATAAAGACAAGGCAGAAGGCATCACAATTCCTGATTTGAAATTATACTACAAAGCCACTATGATAAAATCAATATGGTATTGGCAATGAAATAGACCTGAGGATCAATAGAATAGATTAGAAGATGCAGAGGCAGGTACAAACACACTCAGCCATCCGATCTTCGACAAAGGGGCCAAACAATCTTACTGGAAGAAAAGTAGCCTCTTTACCAAATGGTCCTTCAAATCTGTCTTTCTACATACTGAAAACTAAAACTTGACCCAGCTCTATCACCATGCAATAAGCTAATGTCAAAATGCATTAAAGATCTAAACATTAAAACAGAAACACTCAATCTCCTGGAAGAGAAAGTAGGAGGAACTCTTGAAGACATAGGGTTAGGTAAAGAGTTCATGAACAAACACTTGAAAGTATCAACAACTGGGATCAACTCTTCTTTAGGAGTTTCGGCACTTCAAAAGAAACTGTCAACAAAGTGAAAAGACAACCCACAAATTTTGACAAAATCCTAACTAATAAGCAATCAGACAAAGGTCTGCTGTGCAGAATATATAAAAAACTAAGATATAACAGGGCCCTCAAATTTAAAGTCCCAATTCAGAAGTGGGCATCTGAGATGAATACACAATTCTCAGAGGACAAAATTAAAGAAGCGAATAAGTATATGAAAAAATGCTCCACATCGCTAGCCATTCGTGAAATGCAAATAAAAACAACACTGAGATACCATCTCACTCCAGAAAGAGTGGCTATCATAAGGAAATCAACCAACAACAAATGTTGGAGAGGTTGTGGGGAAAAAGGAACACTTCTGTACTGCTTGTGGAAATGTAGACTGGTACAACCATTGTGGAGGTCAGTGTGGAGACTCCTCAAAAGAGTAGGGGTGGAAATCCCATTCAAGCTGGCTATCCCCCTACTGGGAATTTTCCCAGAGGAACTGAAAACATCATATCATAGTGATACATGTGTACCTAAGTATATCTCAGCACAATTTGTGATAGCCAAATTTTGGAAACAACCAAGATGCCCATCACATGAAGAATGGGTGAAAAAGATGTGGTATTTTTATACAACGGAGTACTTTTAACCTACAAAGAATGACAAACTTGAAACATTTATATTGAAGTGGATGGCACTTGTACATATACTGATAAATGAAATAAACCAGACACACATGTACAAATATTGTATAGTCTCCCTAGTATAAGAAGTGAAAAGAAGAAATACAAATAGAAATGTACAACAACAACTAAAAAGAATTGCGTCAGATAATTAGAGCAAAGTGAATGGCATATGCTGCAGGGTACTAATCAGCTTTTCTTAAGGATGGTTAAAAACCTCAGTTCATAGATCAAAACTGGAGAGACAGAAGAGCCACAAGTCCAGACAACATTTTGGCCCTAGCCTTTCAAGGTCAGTGAAAACTCAGGACATATGGAGAACCTGTACTGTAACTTCGTGAAACTCAGTTGAACCGCAAATTTTCTGATCAAGGAGATTATGGAGCCACAGAGGAAAGAAATTGATGATCTATAGTGTGCCATGGGAAAGTAACATGGCGAGAAAATTTTCTCTCCGGCTCTCACAGAAAGCAAAGTGGTCAAGCATTGACCATGACTCATCCACATGGATGACACAGACAAATGATCTACACAGTAAGGTATGGGATTACAAGATATTTCCTGAGGGGACTTTACTGACCTCATCAGAAACAGAAGCTACATCTTTTGGTATATAGGTCTTGCTTTACCTCAGTCTTAACCATCCAGCAGAAACATTTAAAAATGAGGTATATAATGTGGGGCCATGATAATGGGTTGAGCTTTGGATGCCTGCAGTGAACAACTTCTTCAGATAACTCACTGTTATTGTGGAATGTTGGACTGTGTTGGATTGTGTCACCGAGGTCAGGCACCTAAATTGGTTTAATGACAATGGAGTTCCCAACTTTGATAGGTCTAAACAAAAAAGGTGTATATAAATGAAGAATCATGATGTGTGTGTATAAACAGTACAGTGAGGATAAATATTCCATGCTTTGAATAATTCTATGAGAAGTAAGATTTCCACTAATAGTGGTTATCACCATGCACTAAGTTAAAGTCAAAATGGATTGAAGATCTAAACGTTAAAACAGAAACACTCAATCTCCTGGAAGAGAAAGTAGGAGGAACTCTTGAAGACATAGGGGTAGGTAAAGAGTTCATGAACAAACATATATTCGCACGGGAAGCTCTTGAAAGAATCAACAAACGGGATCAACTTTTCCTAAAGAGCTT
>PVKA01051933.1:0-11965 GCA_004027165.1 Ctenomys sociabilis | reverse complement strand
TGTGGGAAGAAGCCAAAGGCTCTCCCTCAGACTCACCACACTCTCACTGCTCTGGGAAGCCTGGTGAGTCCTGTAAATTCGCTCTCGCTGGGAGAGCTTGGCGCGGGATCCAGGAGGCCGCTGGAGTCAGCCACTGTCTCTGGCTGGTCTCAGGAGCTGGGCGGGGGCGGGCGGGATGGAGCAAGATGGCGGAGTCGGCCGCGCTGTCTCTGGCTGGTCTGTGATAACTGTATTATTACTAATGACAGCTGTGTATCTTTAAGCTCCAAGGCTGCAAATCACACTTTCAGTAGGCACTACTGACCTTTATTCCAACAATCACAATGAATGTGAACTGTATCTCTGCAACATCCTGGCACAGAATTTCCATAACTTATAGATGAAGTACTATACAATTGTAAAATAAAAATAATAGTACCTGTATCATAAACTTGTTCTGAGAAAAATTGGTCAAAATTCCTGGGTTAGACACTTCTTTAATATTTTTTTAAATTTTAAAACATTTTATTTCTTTATTTGGTACAGGGCATCACTATGCAGCTCTCAGACTCGTAGTGGTCCTCCTGTCTGAGCCTCCCCAGCCCTGTGATTATAGCTGTGTACCACTATGCCTGGCTTCAGTGGCTCACACAGTACACCAGGTGGTTCTGGGACAGGCCTGGCAAGTGATACCTGGGATCGAACCTGGGTTCTTGTACTTGCCAGGAAGGTGCTTGGACCACCAGGCTATCTCCCCAGCACTTCCCAGTACTTTAATAATAACATTTTAATTATAATGAAAAGAGAAGAAAGCTATAGAAAATGATATTTAAGGATGATTAGGATTCTTAATAATTCTTGATATTTTCTCACATGTGAGCCCATCTTTCAATTCCAAAAGGTAATACTGTATCTCTGGAATATATTAAGCAATTAAAGTATAATTTTAAATATTTGTTTTTATTTCTTGGAGTTGAGCCTGTAGTCTTGCATCCTGGTGGGGTGTTCAGGGAACCTGGAATATCTTAGTTGCATTCCTCTTAAAAATTTTTTCAGAAATAAATAAGGGCAAAACTTCATCTATTTAATATTAAAATTAATTTATAGTATAACATCAGTTATACTATAAATTGTGAAGAGCTGTAAACTGGTTAGGTTCATGTAGTTAATGAATTGCTATCATTTGATTTGGACCTTAAATGTGATATTTTGTTAGCTTTTTTCCTTAATATATTAAATGTCATTCTGATAGCATGATAAATGTGCATATATATAAAGAAGTTTCAGGTAAATGTGTAGAGAAATACAGAAAAATTGCTTGTCACAGGAAAATGCATTTTCGTCCTTCATTTAAAAAATGCTTATTTCAGTGATATTCAATGACACATAGGAATATTAATAGACATGGGCCTTTATACTCTCAATTTATGCTTAGCATCTCACCAAGAAAAACTTCAAACTATTTCTAATTTCCAATATTAGTTGTTAATAGAATGACTTTTTATATCTGTTCAATTGAGTTTTAAGTAGTTCTTATGGGGTTACTAAATGTGTATGATCAAGAGGGTGTAAGAACAAAATGTAGTCTGGTATGCATTAGATAACAGAGGGCAGAAGAGAAACAATAGAAAAAGAGAGACGGGCACAGTGAGATAATACAGAAAGTGGAAGCCGTTGTAGCAGCCTGATGTTTTCTTGTCTTTATTGTGAAAAGCTATGGTGTAGGGTACTTTTCTCTTTGAGCAGGAAACATGTGAATAATTCAAGTGCTAGCAGGATCATCATACAAAGATCTTGTGGATGGACCCTGGTGTTCCTGGGTGCTAAACAGAATTGCTGACAACTTTAGTAAGATGAAGACAGAGAATTGAATGTTTCTCTTTCTGTACTTTAAAATTTTTTTGCCTGAAAAAGTATTCCTATTGTGAAAGTATGCATTTTTAAAATTATTAATTTTTTTATTTATTTGGTACAGGATCTCACTTAGCAGCTCAGACTCATAGTGATCATCCAGTCTTAGCCCCCCCAGGACTGGGATTGCAGATGTGGGCCCCCATGTGTTTCTTAGACTGGGCATGGTGGCATACACCTGTAATCCCAGCTCTTGGGAGGCTGAAAACAGGAGAATCATTATGAGTCCAACCTGTGTAGTGAGACCCTGTAGATTCTGTAGACCCTGTACTGAATACATTTTTAAAAATATGTTTCTTGTATACAGCATATTGTTGGATTTTGTTTCTTGATCCACTATATTGCTGAATTGGGTCCATTTACATTGATGGTTATAACTGATGTGTATTGGCTTATCTTTGTCATGTTAGTTTCCTACTGTAGGATCCCTACTTATTCCCTCTGTTTAATTGTTTTTTCTACTTGGTAGTTCTTTTCTGTTGTTGTTCCTGAAGTTGTGTCATTTTGTTCTCTTTCTAAAATTTCAGTACTCTTTGTAGATTTCGTTTGGTGGTCAGGAATTGCTTCATTTGTTCTTTGTCATGGAAATATCTTATCTCTCCATTAAGTTTAATAGTTTTGCAGGGCATATCAATCTGGGTTGGAAGTCATTTGCTAAATGCTTTCTAAATACCTATTTAGAAATCATAGCTGTCCTTTTGGGTTGAGTATTATTATCTCTATTGTAAAAATCATTTTAAACAAAATAAGCTAATGTACAAATATTTTAAATAATTTATCCAAGGTCACACAACTAGTCTAGAAATTTGAAACTCTGGGCTCTAAGCATAAATTTGCCACTGGCTTGTTAAAATGGGTTAAGCAATTTAATTTGTATCTAAATGTTTTGATCTCAGAAATAAAGAGCACAGTTCAGGTTGTTGGACATTTTATTTGTGCTTCTATTAGTCATAAATATAATTCATGAAGCTTCTCTAAGTTTCATTATGATAAGCCTATCTTATTTTTTATATTAGATAATTAAAGTTTTTAAAAGTGTAACCAAAATCTTTTTCTATTAAATTTAAGTTCATTTCTTTTCATTTGATTCTCTACATACAAATAGTATTCATCTGAAAAACGCATTGGTGTTATTCTTTGGGTTTATTCCACTAATAATTAACCCACTTGTTTTATTCCATTTTTGATTAAGCACAAAAGTAGCCTCCCCATGCAACTACACTTCTCCCTTTAGTATTAAAAATTCTTTGACATACACTTTAATATCATCTTTTATTGAAACACATTCAAATTAAACCTTATACTCCAATATAAGGAAGAAAAATCAAGTACTTTTGTAAAGTAAGAATGATTTGTCTTTTTTTGTATTTAGGACAGGATTCACAGAGTCTACAGGGTCTCACTATGCAGATTGGACTCATAATGATTCTCCTGTTTTTAGCCTCCCAAGTATTGGGATTATAGGCATGGGATTATAGGCACCATGCTCAGTCTCAGTCGTCCTCTCAGTGTGCCCCACGGCTGGGGCCAGTACAGCACACAGGGATCAAACCCTGCAGCTGAACTCTGCCTCAGCAGGTGTTTTAGTCTGCAGAGCTCTCAGGACGGTCCAAGGAAGAATGATTTTTTTAATGCTTAAATATCATTACATTTAAAAAAAATTCTAGAATTGTGTAAGTTTTGTTCTTATTAATGTTGTCAATATATTGTGACAATGACTAGTATTATTTAAAGGTAATCTCAATACTTGTAACTAGATTTTTTTATCTTATTTTGAAATTATAACTGTACTTTTCTTCAATCTTATTCTCTCTTGAATATAATTGTTCGAGTATATTTTATTCTATAAAGGAAACCAATAAATCCTAAAATCATACTTTCTATCTTTTAAGCAGTTATTTAGCATCTTAATTGAATTAAATATCATTAGGGACAAAGTTTTGTCACCTAAAATTGTTAATTTATTCACCTGAAATTACAGTCAAACCCCCAAAGGATATTTTGTATTAGACTACCCCTAGTGCTCTGGGCTTTTATCTTTATTTTTATTAGTTATTTGCAAATACATAAGCTTACATCTGTTGTGGAGATGTTGTGCATATGCATAACACATCGGAATTTTTTTTTTTTTTGCCTGCTGCTCCTTCCATCCCTCCCTGCTCCAATTCTTGGTCCCCTTCCCATTTGCAATGCTTCCACTTCTCTTCTTTTTTAAATTCTTTTATCCTATGTCCATTCCCTCTTTCTCCTCTCCCATCTCTTTTTCCCTTTACAATTTGACAAAGATCTTCTACTCCCTACTATCAACCTTTAATTTTGTTCTTTATTATATTTTAGGTTTCTCAAATAAGAGAGATCATATGATATTTAAACTTTATGCCTGATATATTTCACTTAATATTATGGTCTCAACATGTGTCTGTTTACCTATGAACACCTAAAAATTATCCTTCTTTATGACAGAGTAGATTTCTTCTTTTCTTTTTGTATTTTGGGGAAGGGTCTACAGGGTATTCAGGGTCTCATTACTAGATTGGACTCGTAGTGATCCACCTGTTTACAGCCTCCCAAGTGCTGGGATTACTGGCGCGTGCCACCACGCCAAGTCTCAATTGCCATCTCAGCATGCCCCGGGGCAGGGCCAGCACAGCAGGCCCAGGTATCCAACCCACAGCCACTGTGTCTGCTTGCAGGTGCTTTACCTTAAGGGTGAGCCTGGTAAGGCATGTGGATCTGGGGATCGAACTATGATATCCTGCACCTGACTGCGTTTGCATGACACTTAAACAACTAAGCTAACCCGCAGGCTCCTGACAGAGCAGTTGACTATTATGTATAAATACTACATTTTCTTTATCCATTTATCTATTGGTGGGTATGTGGGCCTTTTCTAAGCTTTAGCTGTTATAAAGTGCTGATGTAAATATAGGTATGCATGTGTCACTATGATATGACTTTAACTCTTTCGCGAAGAGACCTGGAATAGGAAATTTGAGTCACATGGAATTTCTATTTAGGTTTTTTAGAAGTCTCCAGATTGATTTCCATAGTATATGTGTGGGTTTACTTTCTTAAGAATGATTAAGGTAATACCTAACTTGCTTTTTGGTCACTCAGATATCCCCACATAGATTTCTTTTAAAATTTTTAATGTATTTTGCATGGGGTCTCACTAGGCAGCTTGGACTCATAGTGAGCCTCCTGCTTTTAGCCTCCCCAGCACTGGGATTACAGGCATGTGCCACAAGGCCCGGACACAGTGGCGGGCTCAGCTGGCCCAGGGGCAGGGCTGGCATGACATGTGGTACTAAGGATAGAAGCCTGGGCCCTACCCCACATAGATTTTTAAAAAAATTCTAGGTGAAAATTGGGCAAAATTAATTTATTCATATGGGATCAATTATAAAGCAAGAAGTTTCTTTATCATACTGAGTTGCCCAGAAATACCATGAGGGCTCCAGTCAGTGAACAATCCTGATTAGATGATTCTGCATTTCATTCTAAAAGTTATAGTTATAATGATTCTGATAGTGTTGATCAGAAGAGTCTCATTATAAAGAGACTGTTAAAATGCCATAAGTTGGCATCTAAGAGAAAAAAAAAAAAGGTAGATGAAAGATGCTTTTGCCCCCTAATATTATAAGTAAGATTCATGAAAGTTATAATGTCTTCAGTTGAACAAGCCTATAAATGTTCAGTAATATCACAAATGAATGAGTTTTGCAGCATCAAAATAATAAATACAAATAAATGGAATCAAGTGTGAGAGCCTACATCTCTACAAATGGGTAATTTGGACTAGATGTCTCATGTAATTATATATATTTAGATCACATCAAATATGTTCTACCATACAGAACACTATGTTATGTATGATTCTATCAATTTTATTTTTTACCCTTTTGGGGCTGTATTAATGATACTTAGTTGCTCCTTACACTGTAGCATTCTGAATGTCCAAAAGATAGCATATTTATAGTTTGATCTTCATTAGGGAAATTTTATTTACTATCAAAACACTTCTTGGATCAGTCTTGATTTTTCATTATATTGTTCTATGTACAAAGTGGTGCATATGTTGTACCATTCTCAAATGTGTTTTCATAGAGCATAAGTAATTCAAGTCTGAAACAATTTATGGAGTCTCAATATATGCAAAATTCTGCTTTAGCCTTGGCCACTGAGAAAAGATGTTCAAGTTGGACCTACTTCTCCTGTGTCACTTATGATGACATACTGTGATTCTGATGTTGAGAACCTGCCCTCCCTGCTGCCTCCTTTTGTTTCCTAATCACACAAATATGCAGATTGTACCTGTGATCATATTTGCTATCGCTTTCTTTTTCTTTTGGTTCAAGATGTCATTGGCTATTTGAGGGGAGAGATAGTGGCATTATCTTCTTGGCATCTCTCTTAATAACTACTAGACCAATTATTCGATAAAAGGTAATACAGTGGGTGCAAAGAATGGCGTAAGTGGGCTGGGGAGATAGCTCAGAGGTCTATGTGCCTGCCAGCAAATGCAAAGACCCAAATTCAATCTCCGGTACCACATGTTGTGCTGGTCCCTGAATCCCAGGCATGCTGTGCGGTCCACCAAAACTGGGCGTGATGGTATGTGCCTGTAATCACAGCGCTGGGGAGGCTGAGACAGGGTTATTATGAGTCCAAGCTGCATAGCAAGACCCTGTACCAAATAAATAAATAAATAAATAAGTAAACAGCTTAAGTATTTTTAGTATTGTCACCATGTGGCAATATTTTGGCAGGTCAGTGAGGTCTACTACAGCTGTGTCCTAAATTAGACATTGACTCTGAGGAGAAGATATATGTTTGAAAATTTTCAGGAAATGTGTCTAGGAAAATCTTATAAGAAACAGTAGAAACCAAGGACATGTATAATCCAGGGTGAAAATTCCTCATAGCCTGATCCTCCTAGGAAATCCCTAATCCAAGACATGGGAGCATGACTTTTACATTCTCTTTACTGTTTAGTCATTGGCTAAGGCAGCTAGCTGTGGGGAAGGGAAAGGCTGGCACACTAATTAACAGATCTCTGTAGTTTGTAGGCAAAAGTGGCATCAGTAACTTGAAAGATGGAAGAGCTGCACACTTGTACTGGTGCTTGGAAGGCGCAGAGACATAGATGATATGAGAGGGGATTAGAGAACACCTGGTAGGGGAATGAACATTAACAATCACAGAATATCTGAAAATTGACTCTTCAGAGGAGACTTGTTGCTACTGCATAGGATAAGGAAAGTCAAAAATAAAGCAATAAGAAAAACTTCACAAAATGCGTAGAAACCAATTTGGACAGTGAAAATAAAATTAAAGTCATGGCTAATAAATGCTGTTCACTTCTGGTATCTTAGATGTTGATTTGTTCAAACCCCAGTGCTCATCATGTCCATTGGTTGACTAACCAAGAGCTCATAGTAAAGCACAGGAAAGTCATTTGCAGCTCTCAACAATGGCCACTGCCAACTCAGCACAGATAAAGCCAATTATTGTGCTTTTTATTACATGTTGGTAGTAGAAAGCTTTGTTAGTATGAAATTGAAATTTGAATTAGAAATGCTCAACCTAGGGGGACATTCTTCATTATATAAGAATCTAGGGCTGGAGAGATAGCTTAGCAGCATAAGTGCCTGCCTGGCAAGTGCAAGGTCCTGAGTTTGATCCCCTGTACTGAAAAAAAAATACATATATAAAAAATAAAAACCAAAGAATCCAGTACTCAAACTATAAATGAGTCCTTTTACAGGCTTTCATTTCAAAGTTTTATAGATGTTCATAATGATCTTTGGACAAACTGTTCAATGGTACATGTGAGATATGGCTGAGGGTGTCATTATAGTAGCTGCCAATTTGTAGTTCTTGAAGACCAAAATTTTAAAGGTTTATTCAAATGGAACAGTGACCTAACTCTGAGCCTTCTAATTCAATGCCTTGTGGCTCTAGCAGGAACTATTGAATATGTCAGAAAGACAAAGAGTCAATATAAAGCACATAAAACTTTACAGGATTTTTTCTGGAGAAGTACAATCTTCTTGCTTTAAATAAAGGACTCTGAGAAGACTCTTGGAAGTCACAACAACATATAAAAATACTCATTTTGCCAGTGTCATGAACTTGCATTAACTTGAGTCCCAGCAGCCCATAAGATTTTTTTCATAAGTTTTCGTCATATGGAAGGTTGTACTTTATTATCTACAACAAAATATAATTCCATTATAAAATAATTTTATTGACTAATTTGAGATACTTCCTCACCGGCTACCTTAAAACAAATTATATATTTGGCTTTCTCATATATTTGTTTCAGTATTTTTCTTTTCCTTCTTCAGTTTCATAATTACTATATTCAGTAGCCATTCTTCATTTACAAAATATACCATCAATTTGATTTCAAAATGTATTTTTAAATATGTCACAAATATTGTTTTAAAATTCAAACTCCCCAAAATATGAATTTATTGTGGCATTCTCTGACCTCCTGAATAAATGTCAGAAATTTATGTAATATGTTAATTACAAAAAATAAAATTTGTAGCCTAAGAATACATCCTGGAAATTTAAATTTTGAAAATATCTAGTATATGACCAGTCATATCATATAGAGAACATTTATAAGGTGAAAATTAAGATAACTGGGGAAATAGCTCATTGATACAAGTGTCTGCCTGGCAAGTGCAGAGTTCTTGGGGTCCTGAGTTTGCTCTCCAGTACCACAAAAAATGAAGAAGAAAACTAAAGACTAATTCTGATTGACATTGAGTAAAATTTTTTGAAATATATATAGAATTTCAGTTATGACTTTATAATTATAATCCAATTCCACAAGATAAATGTAGGCTTTTAAAATAAAATGCATTGTTACTGACTGAAATAATTTTACACAATGAAATGTGTAAAAATTATTGTTGTGAATAAACTATTCTTTGCCTTGGTTTTTTATTTAATAGTATTTCATTTTACAGTGGATTTTTCAAAGAACATGAGTGATATTCAGGGTGGTATAGGTTTACCATCATTTCTTTGCATTCAAGTAATCTAATGTTTCACAATTTAGGGTTAGACTATTGTGACAAAATGCCAACATGGTAGCATATACCACATAATCACAGCATTTGAGAGCCTGAGGCAAGACGATCCCTGCCAATTGAAGGTCAGCATGGTCTACAAAGTGAATCCAAGGCCAGCCTGAACTACCAAGTGAGACCCTGTCTAAAAACCAAACAAACAAAATGGAATATTATGGGAATATTATGACAGGACTACCCCTTGCGTCTACTGCCTATTGTGTCTGCTTTTGATCCTACTCCATCCACTTTTTCCTACTCTTTATTGCAAGACCTAACGTAGACTGACTCACTAACATTATTGACTGTGTGTGTGCGTGTGTGTGTGTGTGTGTGTGTGTGTGTGTGTGTGACGAGTGGGGAGAGAGAGATTACTGTTCTTGTGACAAATTGATAGGTCACACTTAAACTTTCTGCTATAGAGGATTTGACAATTTTCTTTATTCAGTGTTTATTGCAAGGACTCCTCCATTAGCCCAGTTGAAGAGTACTGGCCAAATTGTATATATCTCCTAAAATACAACACTATCTTTGTTCAGCAATCTGAGGAAGTACTTGACTTTTTTAACATTATTTTGTGTGCGCTCTTCAGGAAAGCCATGCTTGCAGTGCCACATCTCCCCAGGTTGTGTTTCTGCATAAATAAAATGTGTGTTCAACCTGGTTTCTGCTATCCAGTTACTTAAAACTGAGTAAATCAAGTTTATTTGTAGGCAAGAATATTCAAATATATTAACATATCAAAATATATATTCACTTGTTTAGCAATGCCTGAAATTCTTCTATGGTAGGACACTGACTTTCATCTAACAGTGAAAAGCAATAAAATGCCAATTATTGAATAAGGAATAAGATCCAGGGAAATCAATTAGCCGCTTATCCATCTACTTAAAATGCTTGAGCTTTGATACTTCTCAGTTTCAGAGAAGAATTGGATAGTACAGATTGGAAAGACAGAAAAAAAATAGAAAGTAATATTCTGTATAGTATAGGAAAAAACGTTGAAAGAGAAGGCCTGCCTCCAATGAATACAATTTCCAGCACTTACAAGACGAGTTTTTCTTATTATTAATATTTACCTCCAACTTTGTGCAAAAAGAGAAAAATGATTTACAGTATTTTTACTGATTTTGGTCTCATACACATTCATACTCATGCTTACTTTAACACTGCTATTAAAATCTTGCATGACTGCTGACAGTGGTTGACATGTTTTATGAAGTTTATTTTTCCTGACTGCACTATATTGCAGAATGGTTTTATTATCCTGAGACTTGCAGAGCAGGAGCAGACTTTCACAATCCTGCCATACAGATATGTCAGTTCTTAGGCTCCATGACACTGTTTAGTGCATAGGGCTATCTCATCTTCTAAGTCATTGTAATGAACATCAGCAGTAATGACATTGTGCAGTCGGATCAGGGTGGAGGAGCAAACAGCTTAAGTGCCTGAGTGTGGTACTGGGGATTGGATGGGACAGAACTTTTACTACTCTGGAAATTTTTTCTGGAATTTTATTGATCTGGTACAAAATAAAAGATGTTTTTACTCTTATGGTTTGGTAGGGATTTTTTGTATCAGAAATTGAACTCACAGCCTTGTGTTTGCCGGGCATGTTCTGTGCTGCTGAGCTATATCTATATCCATGTGTTTTGACTCTTGATTTCCTCACCATTAAACATAATTGAAAGAACTCTTGAACTATTTGATGAATATACCAAATTGTGTTTTTCAAGCTGGATGTATTTACTGAGTAAAGCAAGAGTCCATTTGTTTTGGTAGGATCCAAAGCTCAAAAGCCTCTTCAGTTGTTCCCAGGTACAGTGAGTTTGGCAACTCTTATGAAATGGTACTGATGTAGTACTTTGAGGGTCAGACACAGGTAGGGATGAGCTATCCTGCCTATTGTAAACCATGCAGAAAGAATTTTGATGGAGGTCCCAAAATTATACCTGCCTTTTCAATTTTATTTTCTTCTTTAGGAGAAGTTCTGATTATTCTACAAAGACTCACCTGCTGGTCAAGTGAACTCTACGACGATTTGATACCAAGTATTTTTTGAACCAGATACATTTTGTTACAGCTGGCTATAAAGTCTCGTATATTCAGAAACTCTGAAATAGCAAAATGACATGTACAACACTCAACTTGGAGCAGGTCCTAAAATCCTGTATAATTTATTTTTTTTAATTCAGTTTAATTTATTTTAAATATATAGAATTTAAGATTGAGAAATTGATATTTTGGGGACCCCCCCAATAGGGTTAATTAGATAAGGCTATTCAGGTTGCAGGAAGGCTTATTAACAAATCAGGAGTAAAATTCATTCATATTAGGGTGGGAATCCCTCCCCCTTACGTATGAGGGTGAGTCTGACATGGGGAATATCAATCACTCTAACAGGGAGAAATTATGTTATATCCTTGCTATTTTCTTTCCAGGAGGTATCCTCAAACTGATGCTATAACTCCTTAGTTTTTGTTTTTTTTTTTTTTTTGTTTGTTTGTTTGTTTTTTGTTGTTGTTGTTGTTTTGCTAGAACCAGGGATTGAATTCAGGCCCTTGCACTTGCCAAGGAAGCGCTTATTCTCCTGAGCCATCTCCTCATCCCATAACTCCTTGTTTTAATGTCAAGCTGATAGAACTACTGTTGCACATTGAGGTTTGCTACTGCATTTAGATTTTTTTATTGGCTTAAAGGAAAAATTACACATGCAATAGTTCAAAGGTCATTAACAGGATCTGGAATCTTGGGAGTATCTCCAGACTCAAGATTCACACTTGCTGAAATGTGTCTCAGCTTCATACATTATGAGACCTCTCAGTCCAGTTATTACCAGGGCTGAAGGCTTGGGCATTGATAGTACGATAAACATCAGAGTGATTTTAATCCCATAATCCTTGAAAGAGCAGTTCAAGCAAAATCTCTCCTAGAAGCTAAAGAATTTGGCCTAGAACCAAAACAAAACAAAGAAAAAAGAAAACCTTCCT
>PVKA01051932.1:0-11975 GCA_004027165.1 Ctenomys sociabilis | reverse complement strand
AATAGTATTATTTCTAATGCAATTCTTTGTAATAAAGTGATTTTAGTGAATGAATAAACATGTAGATGCTCAGTGCTTACTTTTAACTGCTGAGTCATAGGAAATTATACTACTCCATACACTGATCTAAAAGAAAAAAAACTCCTCAGGCCCTATGAACAAATCATACCCTTCACTTTTCAAGCCCAGCACTGTTAAATTATGCTCACAAGTACATTTTCTCATCAGTATTGCTAAGACAAATCACTGTATATTTTATAATTTTATTTCATTTTTTAATTCCTGCAAAAGATTTCTGATGAATTATTTAAGAAGTTACACTATTCATTCTCAGTATCTTGCATTGTGAGGCCTTTTCCAGGTGAAATATTTATATCCTATCAATAGCAGAACTATGGTGTGTGTTTGGCAGGAATACAAACATGAACTGATGAAGACACTTGCAAGTTTGCTTTCATTAAAGAACACAAAATATAGTTGTAGTGAGTTGGGCTGCAGATCAGAGTACCCCAGACACCAGGTGCAAACTGCGGATCATACCTCCTGGTGGAAATGAGGCCCTCTGGGATTGCTCAGGCTCCCCCCACCTCTTCTCCAGAAGCATCATGTGAAAATTCCCCAGAGCGAGGCAAAACAGTGGGCTGCATGAAATGTGACTCAAAGGTTGCTGTGCTTGCGAGTTCTTCTCACAAACTGAAGTTTGCAGTGCTCCTGAGGCTCTTCTAGATGCTTAGAGCTTTTTAAAAGAACTATTTTCAAAATTCTTCACAAAACAAACTTCATTTTAGAAGCCTTTCTTCCTGTGAAGAAAGAGGTTAGGCTCATCAGTTTTGCTGTTGTTAGTAGTTTCTTCTTTTTGAGAGTTATCTGCAATGTGATAATTTTCTGATATCTGATAATAGCTCTAGTATCCCTTAACTAAAAATTTAAAGTTCACAACTTTTAAAAATATGTGAAACCAATATCTACGTCATGGCTGTGGCTGGGGAGATAGCTCAGAGGCCTAAGCACCTACCTGGGAAGTGCAAGGACCTGGATTGGATCTCTAGTACTGTATGCTCTGCCAGCCGCAGAGCCCGAACACTCTGAGTCCAGCCACTGAAACCAGATGTGGCGGCGTGTGCTTGTAACCCCAGCACCGTGGAGGGTGAAAACACTACAAGGCTTAGCTGCGCAGTGAGACCCTGTACTGAATAAAAAGTCAGCTGGATCTAAGGCTATGGGATGGCACGAGGATGTGCAGAGGATGTGCCACGCCATGGCAGTCGGGCAGGAAGCAACGACAGCAGTGGTGAAGGCCGTCTTCTCTTTGTCTCTTTATATTTCATACAAAGTTCAATGATGTAGATTGTTGCCACCTACACCCAAGAAGGGGCTTGCTTTACAACACTCAAAACTGCTAAACCAGGGTTCAAGCACCTAAGTTAGTTGAATGTCAATGGAGTGCCCACCTTTGACAGGTGTAGACAAAGGAAGGGGTATAGAAGAAAAAATCAGAATGTGTGTGTATGGACCCTACAGTTGGGATAGATAACGCTGAGCTTCTACATAATTCTATGAGAGGCAAGATCTGCACTAATGGTGGTTGGACGGGATATTATGTCGGCTTCTAGTACTATGGTCATCCACTAGGAAAATAATTATTGAATTTTTGATATAATTCATAAAAATAAGATAAGTAAGCAGCTACACTTTTAATTTACTGATAAGAGACATCTGCTAAAATAATATCTGTAAATATAATATCATGTATGCACCTTGTACAATACCAAGACATTATGAAAACAGTTTGCAATGTATTAATTTATCGAATCTGAATTGTTAAGGTGTCTTGAAACTGTCTGATTGACATTTGTAGTTCAATAAAATAAAAAAATTAAAATTAAAATTTAAAAAAAAAAAAACTATGTTAAACCAATTTAGTCGTCGCTTACTCTCAATCCCAGGATCACACACCAAAATCCGGCCAACTCCCAATAGCAGCAGCGATGAGCGCATGTTACAGACACAAGGTCTTCTCTTGTTATTCTTTTGACATTAATTTTATAAATTGTGGAGGTTATTAACCATTGAGAGTATACTCCTTACGTGTAGCTCTCTCTCAACATATTATAGAAGATTTTAAAATGAACATTCAAGAGAACACATCCACTTCTTTAGTTAAAGTAACATTTTAATAGTTAAATATATTATTCTATTTATCAAAAGTATCACTTAAGTGAAAATACTATATTATTCATCTATTGTATTATTGCAATGTCTAGTGACAAAAATAGTAACATAACAAAAGTTTTCCATGCAAATATATAAAGTGAGCAGAAACATTTTAGTTACTAATGTTGTAGTAATCAAATATTGCAAATGTAATACATAGGGAGATAAACATGTGAAACTATCTATAACCAGAAATTTCAGGGAAAAACTGACAAATTCTTGGGAGAATAAGCAATTAAATTACACTTGGAACAATTTGTCTATGGACAAAAGTCACTTTTATTAACGGATTTCCTACTTCTGGCAAGGTGCAAATAACTCAAACAGTAAAAGCAGAGAACACGGAAGGCTGCGCTAGACGTAATCTGTTCAGGCACCTTCAGGTTTTCCTTGACATTAGCAGATCACACAGGCTGATGTGCTTTGACCCACCACGCTTGTCGTGATAGTATCTCCTAATGTTTGGTTTCACCTTCATCTTTTCAGTCCTAGTAAATCTTGCTCAACGTTTTATGAATGCAGCCAAGTTTACTAATGGTTCCACAGGGTATTTGAGAAGTTTAGCTAAATGCTTGTCTTAACATTGATTTTCTAGGAAATGCTGCTACCGTTTTGTCATTTTATACAAGTCCACAAGCATGAGCATACGTCCTAGTAACAGGCATCGCATTTTGTACCTAAGTCACCAAATGTGCTGCATTGATCTTTCAAACTCGTTGCTTACAGACTTCACAAATGGCTTACATAAAAAGCAGAGGCGACTACAAACATTTTCCTATGTGCCCTAATTTAAACTCAATATGGGTTCTCATTATTTAATCTTAAAATAGCTTCTTATTTTCTTTTTTAAAAAATTATTTGTTTATTTATTTATTTTGGTACAGGGTCCTGCTATGCAGCTTAGACTGTTTGTGGTCTCCCTGCCTCAGCCTCCCCAGGGCAGGCACTACAGTCATGTGCCACCATCCCTGGTTTCAGTGGCCCAGAGGGGCCAACATGGCATGCGATGCTGACAATAGAACCCAGTTCTTGCACTTAGCAGGCTGGTGCTGAGACCACGGAGCTACCTCCCCTGCCTAATAGCACTTTATTTTCCACTTGGCTTTGCTTGTTATAATTAACTGTCCATTAGCAATTTTTCCATGCTATTTTAATGATAATACATTCTAACATATGGATTGAATTTTTTTATGTCTTATGTGTGTTTACTTCAGTGTCATGATTAATACTATGATATTTTTAAATAGCTTTAATTTTTTAAGGTATTCATTTATTTATTTGTTTGCTATAGGGTCTCACTACACAATTCCAACTCATAGTGATCCTGTCTCCACCTTGCCAGCACTGGGATTACAGGCACAGGCCACCATACCTTGTTTCAGAGCCAGCACAGCATACAATACTAGTCAGTGAGCTCTTTCCCCAGCCCTTAACTAAATTTAATGTCACATATTATTTTATATTTTCTAAATAATTTTAAAGGTTAACATACTTGTTTTTATATGTAGACTTCACTTTTAATATTTTCTGTACATAGATCTCTGGTTTTTTAAAACATGAAAATAAATGTCGTTTTATTTTACTTTCTCCTCAATGACTTTGGCCATGTAACAAAGCCAAACAACATGATTAATGCTCTTCAAAAATAAGACCTAATTAGGAGATTGATATACTTTATAACGTCTTTGTTATTACTTATGTCTTCTTGATATTTTGAAGATAAATTCCTTATTTCATAACAAAATACCACGTATCTCTCAGGTCCTGGCCAGCTTCAAAGCATTAGCTCCATCTATGTCTTTTGTTCCCCTCCTGACTGATTGGAACTATTTTTTATTATATTTCTTGTCTTTGGGCCATAGCACATGCTATTTTTCCTTGAGTTGAAAAAAGTCCTAATTTTTCCTCAACTAGGTAATGTGCCCTTATTTTTCTCAACCATATTTTAAACACTGCAATTCCCTGTGAGCATTGCTGAACCTTTATATTGATCTGCAGTCCCCACTTTTATGTTCCCTTGCTTTGATCCTATTTTAGAATAGTGTTAATAACATTGTTTTACTTTATTGAATTAGGTGACTAAAGTCTTTGAGGGGAAAGTAAAATTTTTTAAGGAAGCATGGTTTGTACCTCTTTTCAAATCCAATCTTTGTTTTGATATTTTAATTTAGAAACTTTTATTAAATGCTTGCCTCCTATTTTGAGCCTACCCAGCACTGGGATTATAGGCATGCACAACAATGCTCCACCTCTGTTTCCAGTTCATCTTGCCCGAAGTTCAGGGCTAGCATACCACGAAGGACCAGGGATAAAACCTTGGTCTCTATGCTTGCCAAAGCAGGCTCTTAGTCCACTGAGCTATCTCACTAGCCCAGAACTGGATCTTATTTGAGAATTCTTATTCTAAGAATGTGAGGGACTGTCAAGTCCAGAGCCAATGTTGGAATTTTCAGTGGACATTTGGCCAAGATGCCTCTCACCTGTCAGCAAAAGGAAACCATTACTCCAGATATGCAAGAGTTCAATATATATTTTAAGGCCTTATTTGAAAATTAATGAAGAAATTATAAAGACATTTTTACCTAAGAACAATCTAAATGTAACACTTTTCTTGGATTCTACTATACTTGTAGTTTCCTCTTTCAACAAGAATCCTTGGCAAATGCTGCTGATTCTACTTCATTGTGTATTTTTGCCATAAGAATTAGTTCACAGGCAATTGTTAAATAAAGTCGTCATTGATAATAATATGAAAAGTCTTATTGGTACATACAAGCTATATTTTCCTGCAACCAAACCTCAGGACTGAATAGACATTAACTAGTTATATGATTAGTTGCATAATTACTTTTTTCATTGCTGAAGTGAGTTACGCAACATTCAAAATTAGAGAAGGAGAGAGTTATTAGGTTTTCAGTTTGCGAAAGTTTCAGTTTCTAATCAGCTACTCTAAGGCAGGGTGATGTGGCAGACAGGGATCAATGAGAAAAAATGGTCCATTGTAGGTAAAAGGAAACAAAATATGCAGGAAAGCTTAACAGAATTTTTATGTCCCTCTCATATTCTATTTAGGCTACCAGGATTACAGCAATGCCTAATCAACCAGTGGATTGAAGAAATAATCTCCTCAAGTTTACTAATTATATCCAAATCTACTAAATGGAGAAAAAAAATGCACTGATAAATATTAATCATTTGCCATAACAACAAGAATCTAGAATAATGGTATAAAAATCATAAGAAGTTTGTTCTCCTAGAGCACTATGTTGCCAAGGAATGAAAATTTAATTTTATGACAAAATCAGATTATACCATAGAGGTTTTTAAAAGACGAGAAAAAGGTAAACAATGACTGTGGCCATGAAATCAATAGATATTAAAAAGCAATTAGTTCCTCAAATATAAAACAAACAGAAGAAATAACCATTAATATGAAAGTCATTAATAAAGATAGCAAAAAGAAGAAAAAATTGTTTTTAGCACAATTTCAAAAAGAGTAAGTGCAACAGTCACAAAGAGAATCTAGCAGTTTCCAAAAGCTACTCTGACTAATTTTTTAGTATATAATGGATTTTATTTTCACAGTTCAGTGTGATATATTCATTATATGCCAAATTTATACCAGAATTAGCCCAAGAATCCTTTATGGAGATAAAGCAGTTATATTTTATCTTATCTTTTGAGCAATAACACTATGACATTCCGTAAAACTGAAAAATACCTACACAATTTATGGGTAAAATGTAGACAAGATTTCTTCACATATCTGCTGAAGAAAAGATATTATTCCTTTGATAACATGTGTAGCTGTAAATCACTTGAGCTAATGTAAACTATATTGTTTGAATAAATTTTTATTAATTTCAGGCATTTTTGATGGGATTATAATTTGTTTTTATATGTGAATTACTAAATAATTCAAAGTTGAGAGTATATGAGGATGAAAAAGATGTGATATTTTTATACAATGGAGTATTACTCAGCTATAAAGAATGATAAACTTGAAGCTTTTATATTTAAGTGAATGCTATTGAACATATAGTCATAAGTGAAATAAACCAGACACACATGTGCAAATATCATGTATTCTCCCTAGTATAATAAATCAAAAGAAGAAATACCAATAGAAAAGTATAACAATAACTAAAAAGAATTTAGTCAGATAGTTATAGCAAACTGAACTGCATATGTTACATGGTACTAATCAGCTTCTCTTCTGGATGGTTAAGAACCTAAGTTTGCAGATCAAAACCTGGAGAAATGGAACGGCTGCAAGGTCAGTCAACATTTTGGTCCTAGTCTTTCAAAGTCAGTGAAGAGTTAAGAAATAGGAGAACCTGTACTGTAACATCATAAAACTCATTGTGCACCAAATTTTCTGATCTACTAGATTATGGAGCCATGGAGGAATGTGATCAATGATGTATAGTGTGCCTAGGGAGAGTCACATGGAGAGAAAACTTTCTTTCAGGCTGTCATATAGAGCAAACTGGTCAAGCAATGGCTGTGACTCATTCATATGGCTGACACTGACAAGGATCTACAGAGTGAGTTACAGGGTTACAGGATGAACCCTGAGGGGACTTGGCTGACCTCATCAGATACAAAGGTTGCAGTTTTTGTTTTACAGGTCTTGCTTTACCTCCTTCTTATCCATCCAGCAGAGAAGTATTAGAATGGGGTATATAAAATAAGGCCATAATAGTAGGCTGAGCTGTAAATGGCTCTAGTCAACAACTTCTTCAGATAACTCACTACTATTGTGGACTTCTGGACTGTGTTGGATTGTTTTTCTGAATTCAAGCACCTGTAGTAGTTGAATGACAATAGAATAGCCATCTTTGACAGGACTAGGCAAAGAAAGGGGGATACAAAGGAAGAACTGTTCTGTGTATAGACAGTACAGTTAGGGTAAATATGCAGAACTTCTGCATAATTCTATTAGAAGAAAGATTTGCACTAATAGTGTTTGGACAGGATATCCTGTCAGCTTCTTGTACTATGGATAAAAAGTATTAAATATTGAAACTGTATTATAATTCAGCTTTAAAAAACATAAGTATACAGCTACATGCTCTTAATTCATTGATTAGAGGCATCTGCTCTAATAGTGTTTGTAAATAGAGTATCATTTATGCACCTTATAGAACAAAAAACCACTACAAAAACAATATACAGTATATTAATTATTGAATCTGTCCTGCTAATGTCCTATAAAACTGTCTCGTTGCTATTTGTTCTTCAATAAAAAAAATTCAATTAATTGTCTTTAGGACAAAGTTCTTCTATCTAGAACATATATGAAATCTAAAAAACGTCAGGACCCCAAAATTCAAAGAACATTTCGCAGATGAAAAAACACAAATGGTAAATAAAATTTGAGAAAATGTTCATTTTAACTGGGCTTTTGACAAAAGCAAATTAAAACACCCTAAGATTCCATCTCAGCATCAGAAGGAATACATACCATAAAAAAGTCAATGAAAAACAAATATTAGATGAGCTGTAGTAAAAAAAAAAAAAAAAAAAAAAAAAAAAAAAAAAAAAAAAAAAAAAAAAAAAAAAAAAAAAAAAAAAAAAAAAAAAAAAAAAAAAAAAAAAAAAAAAAAAAAAAAAAAAAAAAAAAAAAAAAAAAAAAAAGAATACAAAAAAGGAAAACAAAAAGAGCCCTTCTCCACTGTTGGTGGTAGTGTAGACTTGGTACAACTATTGTGAAATCAATGAAGAGATTCCAAACAAATAACTAGGATTAGAAGTCATCTTCAGCATTCCCCTCCTGGTTATGTTTCTAGAAAATTGACAGCATCTTACCTCAGCAATCTATGAGCACCCATGTTTATAGCAGCACAATTTGTCATAGCTGAATTTGAAACGACTTAATGTCTATAAACTGAAGAATGGATTAAAAGGTGTTTTATTTTTATACAATGAAGTTCTACTCAGCTATAAAGAAAGATAAACATGAGGATTTTAGAAGTAAATGGATATAGCTACAGACCATACTCATGAGTGAAATAAATTATACTTGCATATGTAAACATATTGTCTCCTTAGTGTAAGATTGTGAAATTGTAAATAAGATCCAAAACATATAATAGATGTGAAATGGAAAGATAGTGTTCAAAAGGAATGGACAACCATAATGGGGGCAGGGAAAAAAGAAGGAAGGGAAAAAGTACACAGACAGATAAGACAGACAGACAGATGTGTGCACCCGCATACACACACACACACACACACACTCACACACACATACACTGAAATAATTTTACTACTAATTTCTATTAGTTCATTGAAAAGAACAGTTAGTGCTTATATTGTTTTATCAATTTAATATTCCTATATCTGATAATCCAAGCAACTATTTTAAAGATAAAAATACAAAATATTATAACTATTGTTAATTTCCTATCATAGCATTTTGAAATTTGTATCATTTAACTTTTATTTGTTTTATCAATCTTTAAATTAAAAAAATAAAGTTATGAGGTTACTTCAGAAAAAAAATACCTAAGCAATAAAAATAAACAACTCAGTTAGAAAATGAGCCAATATGCCAATAGATTTACAATGTGACCCCTTTGTCCTACTATATTTTGAGTTCTTCGGGAAAAGCTCGTGACTTGGGAAAACACAAATGTACCCTCTCCTTCTCCTCCTGAGGCTTCCACATAAGGCCTCACCAAATCATCCACCCTTGTGATTGTAGCCATCATAAAACTGAAAACTTCAGTCTGATGTTTGCCCTCAATACTGCAAGGCATCCTGGCCTTTCCTCTACCTGCCTGCTTTCTCATTTTCACAACAATCGCAAAAGTTTCCAATCACTTTAAACTTCTGACCCTAGAAATTCTTTCCCAACAGTCAGCAGATAAACTTACTTTCCACTTACCTAAAATGTGGCACCAATTTCCTGTCATTAGGCCCACAATTTTCTTCTCCTCACTCTGATAGTCTGTATTTTCTGTTGTTCATCTTACTTGCACCTCCTACACAACACCTTCTTTCTACAATTTTATTGCCATTTAATCATTTTACTTTATTATACTATCTTTTACTATGAAAGTATGAAAATAGACTCAAGTTATTTTCCATTAAAATTAAATGTAGCATACTGTATGCTTACATTTTAAAATATAGAATGGTAACAAAATGATATAAAAGAATTTTCAGAACACCTAGAGAAATTTTGTAGACTATGTAAATTAATAGTATTTTATTAACAATAAGTATAGTGATTTTGATAATGAATAGCATTTATTTATGAAACTATTTTACGTTTACACTAAAGTAAAAATCTGAGTTATTTCTATGAAGAAATACTGCTAAGTGGCAAATCAAGGTTAAAGAATATATATATATTCTGTCTTTAACATGCTACTATACATTTCATATTTTCCAAACAGAAAGTTAATCCTCTATTATCTGTTTTCCTTTATGTCATTCTATTTCACAGCTAGACTAAATAATTGCTTGTTTCGTATTTGAAACTTTACTATGTATTTTCCCTATAGTAGGTTCAATTCCAAAGCATCCACTAAATTTAGCATTAATTTCTTTAATGCTTTGGCTTGTTTCAACTCTAATAGAACTGCAGTTGATAGTAGGTGCAGCAAGTAGTGATGCTGCTTTTTGCATGATAGTCCCAAGAAAAGCATGTTTTCCAATTTTGGAGAAAGAGAAGAGACCAAGAGACAGAGAGAGACAGAAACAAAGAGATTGGCTAAGATTCTACAGGCAAACAGATTTTTAAGGAACTGGCTCATGATATTGCAATGAGTTTAAAATCTGAAGTTCAGAATTGCAGTATTGAGACTCCAAGTAAAAAGGAGAGGTTTTAGATTCCAACTGAAAGGCAATTTTGAAATAAATTCCTTCTTCCTCATGAAAATTGAGTTGTTTTCTCTGAAGTTTTCAATTTAATGATAGGAATAAGGCCCAGGTACAGTATGGCACGTGCCGACTTTATTCTAAGTCTGTTGATTTAAGTATTAAAGTCTTTACAAAAGCATTTCCCCTGACATTTTGCCAAATACCTGAGCATCATAGCCTAAGATGAAATGTAAAATAAACCACCACAAATGGTAAATTCTGCGTCACATCTATGTGAAAATTTTTTTAATTTGGCTATATTTGAAAACATGAGATAAACCATTGTGTAATGACATTGCTAAAACAAAACTCGCACAAATTTTAAATGAATTTTGTTATTTGTGTGGATGAGTAAACAAACTAATATTTCCACATATAACTAAATTTGTGAGGATCGTCACTTTTGAAATATAGTATGTAAAATTTTGTACCAAAATCAATGAACAAGCATCTTCACCTCATTTGCTGCTTAGAAAAACTGCATATATTATACAACATTAAGTACTTTTAAGATAAAAAATGTAGAATTGATTTTTTTTGTCTTTTTCTGAAAGTGCATTTCACTATGCAATTTAGGCTGGCCTAGGGTTTACTTTGTAGCCCAAGCTGGTCTTGAGCTCACAATGATCCTCTCTTTCCTCAGCTTTCCAGAGTGCTTAGATTACAGGCCTTGTGTTTCCACCCATAGCGGGAACTGATTTTTATTTCATTTGATTAATATGTAGGTAATGGGAAATATGGTATTTTTCTGTATAAAACTTTTAAATAATGTTGTACAGGCAACAATCTTTACCCAGATTAACAGTTTAGTCATATATAAGTACTACATCTAGATAAAGAAACTTAAACAATTTTGAATAGGCTGCGATAATTTTTAATTTCACAGTAAAAATATTGGAAAACGTACACACAAAAAGAAGTAAAGAATTTAAGATGCTTTAAAAGTATTTTTCCTTTTTAGTAATTTTATTCTCAGAGAATGAATTATTTAGAGGAGCAATATCAAATAATTCATTTCCCTTTTTCACTGTCATCTTTGCCATTATCATTTAAACACTTTACTGGTAGAGGCTGTTTTTGTAGAGGACAGTAGTTACTCAGATTGCTCTGCACAAAAGGACATGTGACCTGCAAAGATTGGCAACCTTCCTCTAAATCTCTTTATTTGCTAAAACATTTTTATTTTGTCTTTCTTTGGGATATTTGTGTTTTGTATGCAACCAGATTCCATATTTATAAGTGAAATAAATCATACCAAATACATAAACATCATATTGTCTTTTTAGTGAAAAAACTTGAAAGAATAAATAAAATCTATAAGGTACAATAGATATTGTGAAAGAGAAAAAACTGCTCAAAAGGAAAGCACAAATGGGAAGTGCGAAGGGGCAAAAGAAAGCAAGCAAGAGCGGAAATTCAAATATATATATATATATATATATATATATATATTTATACACTATGGTGTGTGTTTGTGTCTGTATATCTGTGTGTCTCTGTGAGACAGGGTTTCACTATGCAGTTCAGGTAGACCTTGAGCTCATTTAATCCCTGGCTGATCTTGAACTTGCAATGATCTTCCTGCCACAGCCTCCCAAATGCTGGGGTTATAGGCAAGTACTGCCACCCATGGCAAGGATCATTGTACTACTAATTTCTATTTGTTAATTAAAGGAAACAATTAATATTTAAAATTTTTATTTTGAAAATATATTGTATTTATACCAAAAATTTTAATTGTTTTCATGTTTAACTCTTTTAAAAATCTGGCTTTATTTTAGTGTTTCAAAAGATTTAAACTTCAGTAAGAGACTTGTAGATTTAATATCCAAATTCAGAAGTATAGAAGGATACAAATTCAACACTAAAAATTCAATAGCATTTCTATA
>PVKA01051931.1:0-11966 GCA_004027165.1 Ctenomys sociabilis | reverse complement strand
TAGATAATGACAAGAGAAGGGAGGATGGGAGGGAGGAGGGAGGGGAGGATGGGAGAGAGGAGGGAGGGAAGGAAGAAAAGAAAGAAGGTGGTGAGGAAAACCGAAGAGAAGGCAACTTTCAACCAATATTCTACATGAACACAGACACAAAAATCCTCAACTAATTACTGACAAACTGAATCCTAAACTAGGATTCAATGTTAGGAACAATCACACTAAAATATCACTCACCATGGCCACTGGGGCTCATTCCACGGATGCAAAGATTCTTCAATGCAAATTGATAAATGTGATGTACCACATCAACAGAATGAAGGGCAAAAGCATACTGTCATTTCAATAGATTCAGGGGGGAAAGGACTTGATAAATTTCAATACTTCCTTTATGAATAAAGCCCTGAATAAGTGAGGCATAGAAGGAGCATGCCTCAACATAATAAATGGTACTGAGAATGAACCGGCAGCTGGCATTACACTAAAAGGAAAAACCAAACGCTTTCACACTAAGATCAGGGACGAGACAAGGATGCCTCCTTCACCCTTTTGTTCAGCATCATTCTGAAGTCCTAGCTGAAGTCATCAGGCAAGACAGAGAAAGAAAGGGCATCTGAATTGGAGGAGACGTCAAACTGTCACTATTTACAGATTTCCTGTATACACAAAAGCCCCAAAATCCACCAAAACCCCATCAGAGCTAATTTATGAACCCAGCAAAGTTACACAACACAAAATCAACATAGCAAAATAAGGAGCATGACTGTATGCTAATAGTGAAGTGTCTAAAATAGAAATCAAGACAGTAATCCCATTTACAATAGTTACAAAGCAAAATTTGCATAAATTTAACAAAAGAGATAAAAGAGCTCTAAATTGGGAGATGAAAATGAAGAGGACACAGGAGGAAGGAATCTTGTCATGGATTAGAAGAATCAATATTAATAAAAGTAGGGCTGGCCAAACAGCTCCGGATTAAAGCAGCTGCAAGCAGGCCCAGGGGCTGGGAGTTTAATCCCTGGCCCTGCCATACTGGCCCCACCCCTGGGGCACGCTCAGAATGCAATTGAGACTGGGTCAGCCTGAACTACATAGCAAGACGCTGTCTCAAAAACAAAAAACTGCTGACTAGCCAAAACCATGTTGAAAACAAATAGTAAAGTAGGAGGTATTATACTACTTGACTTTAAAATACTGCATAGCTGTACTAATAAAAACTGCAGGGTACTGACCCAGGGACACGAGCCAATGGAACAAAGCAGAGATCCTGAGAGAAAGCCCATGATCCATGGGAAACTGAAGTTTTACTAACGGTGCTAAGAACACATAAGCAGAAAGGTCAGTCTTCAATAAATGTGCTGGTGAAATGGGATATTCATAAGAAGGAAGAGTGAAATCACACTCTTCTCTCTCACTAGTTTCAAAAATAAACTCAAAATAGATTAAAAAGATTTACAACATGAAACCCTAGTAGTTTGGGAAAAAAAAGGATAAGAGAAACATGCTATGGTTTGTGTCTAGTTGTCTCCCCAAAAGCCTCATGTAAGTTATGGGGTAGATGCAGCTGGAGGAGCAACCAGTGGCTTGAGGGGCGGGGGCCACAGCGGCGGGGCCAGAGAGGTATGAACCATTAAACTGGCTGGCCTGTGCTTTCTCAGAGGTGTGGACAGGGTCATCCTGGACACGGCAGCCCCCCGTCTCTCCTCCAGTGTCTTGAAACCTCCAGTAACTGTGAGTTAAATAAACCTTTCCTTGCCTCATTTTGAGTGTCGGGTATTTGTCCCAGCAACCAGAGAAGAGTAACTAATACAAAACACTTCAGGAAATTGGAGTGGCCAAGGACATTCTGGAGATGATGCCAGAGCACAAGAAACAAAAGCAAAAACAGACGAAGGGAACTGCAGCGTATTAAAAAGCTTCTGTAGATCGAGAGCCGCAATCGACTATAGAGACACAACCTACACAATGCATGAATACTGCACATCTTCCAAGTAATTGATATCCAGAATGTAGAAGGAATTCAAAGGCCTCCATAGCAAACTGGAAAATGAAAGGAAAAAATAATTTTAAAGAGGTTAACAGCTCCAAATAGACATTTATCAAACAAAGGATTATAAATGGTCAACCAGTACCTGCACAACATCACCTATCAGAGAAATACAAATAAAACCACAAAGCCATATCACCTCGCCCCAGTAAGAACAGCTACTATCAAATTAACTAAAGTTACCAAGCAATGAAAAGGAGGTTGAAAAAATGGAATCCTTGCACTGCCGGTGAGGACATAAACTTGTGCAGCCCTGATGGAATCCGGCATGGAAGAATCTCAGAAAACTACAAACAGAACTGCTACATGGTCTAGCAGTCCCACTGCTCAGTGTATATCCGAAGGAAAAGAAGCCAGGATATGGAAGAGAGATATGCACAGTTGTGTTCTCTGCAGTATCGTTCACAACAGTGAAGAAAAAAGAACAATCTAAGAGTCTGTCAACCGAGGGGTAGGTGAAGATCCTGCGGTACACATGCACGATGAAATAGTATTCACTATAAAAAGAAATAAGATCCTTTCGTTTCTGCCAACACTTGGAACTGGAGATTAGTTTGTTAGCTTAAAAAGCCATGCACAGAATGACAAGTACCATATTTTTTCTGTCACAGCTGCAGTCTGATAGAAGTTGAGGGTTGATCTCACAGAATCCGAGCGTAGGATGGAGCCACTGGGGAGAGGAGAACAGGCTATGAGAAGAGGATGCTCAGGGGTCACTAGATGGTAGCTGGATGGGAGCCAGAAGTGCTGGGTGCTGTCGCACAGTAGGGTGATCACCGATCACTGTAATGTGCTCGACATTTCAAAAAGCTAGGAGAAAGGATTTTCAAGACTTCACCAGAAAGAAAAGGTAAGTGCTGGAAGACATAAATATAATGAGTCCAATTTAAATATTATGCAATGTATATGAATATATATCAAAACATTACATGGCATTCCATTAATATATATAATGTTGATATTATGGAGTATTAAAAATAAACTTTGAAAGCCTGATGAAATAAAAATTGAGATATAATTATAGCATCTGCATGAAGAAAATTTGCATGTGTATATATATATATATACACACACATAACAAAACATATAAACAAAGCTTTTATATTAAACACGTTATGAAGTATACTTGTTGGAGAGCATTAAAGAATATGAACAAAAGATCAGGAGGGAGCACATACATTTTTTAAAAAATTATACCACTTAGAAGAAAATAAAATTGATACTACAAGACTGCGGTGTATTACAGTTTTTTTTTTTTTATTTTATTGACACAGGGCCTTGCTACACAGCTTGGGCTCCTAGCGATCCTCCTGTCTAAGCCTCCTCAGCACTGGGACTGCAGGCCTGCAGCCAGCACAGCTCCATGGATTGAATGTGGCACCAAGGATTGAACCTAGATCCTTGCAGACACTTAGACCACTGAGCTATAGCCCCAGAGCTAGGAGTAAACCAAAAAGTTACAACCAAATATTTTAAAAAAGAAAATAGACCAGATGGTGAAATATTTTAAAGCCTTAAAAGGGTAGCAGCAAAACATACAATGACTGAGCTAAAAGATAATGTCTGCATAGTAAAAATAGGCATAACTCATATTTGAAAAGAAACATTTAAGATGAAGAGTTCACTTGGCAAATCTAAAGAAAATAAAAAGGAAGAGAAGGAAAGAGAAGGGAAGGGAGAAGGGGAGGAGAGAAATTTTTAGAAATTAAAATATAATGATAAACCTTCAGCTTCAGTATAGCAGATTAGTTACAGGTGAAGAGGCAGTTGTGAAGGAAGTAAGGTTTTCCAGCATGCAAACAAAGCAAAATAGTGAAAAACAGGCTGGAGTGGTCAAGGCCCACGGACAGCAGAACAAGGGAACACGAGGGACGATCATGAAACACAGTGAAAGCACGCCTACAATACTTGGGAGACTGAGGCTGGAGGACCACTGTAAGTTCAAGGCCACCAAAGACTACCAAGTCAGCTTGAGGCCAGAACTGCATAGTGAAACTACCTCAAGTACACACACACACACACACACACACAGAGAATAAAATAGACTTTGATTCAATGAAGAAAACAAAGTTTACTATGGCTTTAAAACTAAAAAAATATATATATATATATATCACATACTATGATGTAAGTTACTAAGACAGTACCTAGAGAGAAATATATAGCATTAAATGTATTAATATAGGAAATGAAATTATCTGGAGTTTTAGTAAGAAAGAATTCTGTATACTAACTATAAAGATTCGTGACCCCCCCCCCAGCATTCCCACTGGACTTTGTGGAGTCCAGCCACTCTTGTTCCGTCTGAAGACTGCCGACTGACCTGGTAGGCCAGCCCCCAGCCCTTCAGCCTTCCTGCCAGAGTTTGCTGATTCCAGAAACCCCCATGTGCGCTGGAGACCATCAGGGAGCCACGACTACCACTGCAACCTGCAGAAGCTTGTGGAGCACTCCCTGCGGCAACCCACCATCAGGACAGCCTTGCACTGCGTCAGCCTGCAGTCATCATCACTGGATTCTTCTTAAACTGCGGCTTGCCTGCCCTTTGCTTACTGAGGTAGAAACCACATTGAACCCCGCATAGCAGGAGTTTCGCAAGCCTTCCCTGCCCTCTCACGCTCCTGAGAGCCTTGCTGACCTGCACTCTACCCATCTACCTTCACTGCAAAAACTGACAAAAAGGAATAAAAGGCCAACTCAGACCTTTAGCTCACTCAAAACAAGCTGAAGATAAGGTCAGAGAAGAACTTTGAATTCATATACCCGAGATAGAAACTGAAATAAAGAAACAACTCCATCAGGCTATGGGTGAAATCAGATCAGAAATAATCTCTCAGGTAAAAAAAGAAATGAAAACAATCATGAAAGAATTATTCAATACATCTAAGGAAGACACTGATTAAAAAAATAGAAGGTAATAGGAAAATAATGGAAACACTGAATGAACAATACAAGAAAGAATTAGAATGCATGAAACAGATTCAAACAGATATTCAGGACATTAAGAATACCACTGAGGCCCAGGCGGCAGGATCCTGAATAGACCCAGAGCGGCATTTGAGTGAGACCACCTGGGGCTGCCAGATCCTGAAGCAACCCAGAGTGCAGACCCGGTGTGGAAGCCTTCAGCAGAACTCCCTGCAAAGAGCTAGAGGCAAGACCCATCCAGCTGATTCAGGAGCAGAACATCTTGCCAGTGGGACACAATGGGTTCACCTGCAAGGGTGCAGCAGGAAGAAGTGGAGCACAGCAGCCAAACCCAAGCCACACCCACCCAGAGGACTCTGAACTTCCTAGATCTGGACCTGGTGCTAAGGTAATAACTCTATCTAAGCTCTACACCAAAGGTCAAAAGTCAGTGGTATACAAAATGACGAAGAGAAGGAACAAAAAACAGTCTCAGGGCCCGAGTCCACCCAGTACAAATGCAGAAGATGAAGACCCTAGCAGAGAGGAAATTGGAAATCACACACCTGAAATCTCTGAAATAATAGCGTTGGAAGTAAAGAAACAACTGCAGAAAGGTATAGAGGAAATCAGATCAGAAATAATTTCTGAAGTAAAAAAAAAAAGCAGTGATAACTATAATCAAAGAAGTACTAAGTGCTTCTAAAGAATACACTGATTAAAAAAAATACAGCAGAATATAAAAATGATGGAACCCCTGAATAAGCAATATAGGAAAGAAATAGAATGTATGAAACAGATTCAAAGTGATGCACAGGAAATTAAAACCTCAATCACAAGCTGGCAAATCTGTTTCAGTGAAAGTGAAAACAGACTTTCTGACCTTAAAGACACCATTGTAGCTAGTGAAAAAGTAAGCAAAGATCTCTTAAAAACAACTAGGATGCAGGAAAAAATAATCCATCACATGCAAGATGATGCCAAGATGAACAATGCGAGACTAATAGGCATCAATGAGAAGGAAGGAGTCAATACAAATGACATAAAAAGAATATGGGCAGAAGTAATAGCAGAAAACTTCCCAAATATGGGGCAACAATCTGACATTCAGGGAACTGAAGCGTGTAGAACTCCAAATAACATCAACCCAATTAAAACCACTCCCAGACATATAATAATCAACATCCCAGAAATTCAGAACAGGAACAGTATGCTAAAAGCTGCTAAACAAAACAAAACAAAAACAAAACAAAACAAAAAAAAGAAACTTAAAACCCAAGGGCTGGGGAGATGTCTCAGTGGAATAAGCACTTTCCTGGCAAGCGTAAGGGCCTGAATTCAATCCCCGGTTTCACCAAAAAAAACTCAACTAAGCTGCTAAAGAAAAGAAACAGATCATATTTAAAGGAAAACCCATCAGAATAATGGCAGATTTCTCTTCACAAATCATTAAGGCAAGAAGAGCATGGAGCAAAGTACTTCAAGTCTTGCCACAAAACAAATTCCAACCCAGACTGATATACCCTGCAAAACTCTCTTTCAAGTATAATAGAGAAGTAAAATACTTCCACAACAAAGAACAACTTAAGAATTTCATGATGACAAAGCCAGATCTACACTGACTACTAAATGGTGTTCTACAGAGGGAACAAAATGATCACAACCCCATGAATGAGAATGGAAAGAACCCACCAAATAAGGCAAACAAACAGAAGAATAAGAGGTATACAATGGTAGTCTTTCAGTTATTCTTTTATGTATAGCAGCAAAATATTTCCATTAGCACACACTACAAATGACTTCTCTTTCACCCTTTGGGTCAAGATTCCATATGGACTATAGGGTGAATATCAAGGAAATAGCTGTACCTCAGTCCCACAAGTGACACCTGGCCACCAGTAAGTGTCATGGTCATTATCCGTGTCCACAACACACTAGAACTTTGTGTAATATCCTATCCCCAAACTGTCAGAAGTGATGGTCAATTTGTCATTACAGCATTTATCTTATGTTTCATTCTTAGTACTTCTTTATTATCATGAAAACATTTTCTTACTTCAATTGTTTCAAAACATTTAATTTTTAATTAATTAGTATTTAATTTTCTGAATATTGCTTAATCTTAATTTTTGTTTTAAGATTTATACTATATCTTTGAATTACAATTTATCTAAAAGACATCATTTGATATCTTCTCTTAGTATTAGAAACTTTAAAAAGTATATTTCCATTTTCTGTTGACTTTATGTTACTTCTTCTTTGTGCTTTATACACACATATATACGGAAAAATATATATACGTGTATAACCCAACATAAGATTGGTACTGTTTCATAGAAATCTTCAATGATTGACCTTTTAAATAAGGGTTCATCTAATATATTTTATATAGTCCTGCATAACTATCACTTTGAGAGCTCTTTATTGTTCATCCAGGAGCACACTGCAACTTCTCCTGCCTTTTGAATTATGCTCTTTGTTATTTCCTATATGCTACGTCTGGAGGTATTAAAATATCTCAAGTTTGTATAAGTAGAAATTATTTTACTTTTAGTTTTCAAAGGTATGTTTGCTAAGTATAAAATTCAAAGAGGATGGATTTTTTTTTCTTTCAGTCCTTTAATTAGTCTAGTTTCTTACACACTTCGTCCTTTTTTTTCTTTCTAATGTGGAATAAGATGCTATTTAATTTTGTTCTTCCATAACTAATATTTTTTTGTATATACATTAACCATTTTTTTCTTTATAATAAGTTTTGGACAGTTCCATTCTTGTGTATTTTGGAGGTTCATTTTTCTTAGAAATGTGGTATTATAAGTTGAACTAAATTCAGAAATTTTAAATCTGTAAATGTTTATTGACTACTCCTATTTGAGAATTCTAATTATATGAATATTAAAAAAAGGAGCAGTTAATGCTTACAATTTGTTTTTAATCTGATTTTTTTCCTCTTGAATTTCTTATAACTTCTTAGTTATTGCCTTTTTTAAAACAAAACTTTTTTGTTTATATGTGGTAATCTGAAAAACTAATTTGCACATAGCATCACGTATTACAGCAACCATTACTGAATTCCTGTTACTTTGTTTAGTGAAATCTTGTATCATGTATAATGCTATTTTCTTCTATCACTATTTTGTATTCTTTAAAAATAATAAGTACAAAACTAATATATATATGCATCCCATTGAAATCTGGCAAAACCACTTGAATGAAACAGAAGATAGCATTGCAGCTAGTAAATATGAAAGGAAACATCTCTTGGATGCAACAAGAAACCAGGAAATAACAATACAACTACAAGATGATGCTAAGAAATATAAGACCAATAGGTACCAATGAAACAGCTGGAGATAACATAGTCTTATCAGAAATAGTAGCAGAAAATTTCCAAACATGAGAAAAGCATCTGATATACAGTAACTGAAGCATATAGAACTCCAGCTGGTCATAATCAAAAGAAATCATCACCCAGACACATAATAATTAAGATCCCAGAAATTGAACAAAAGAACAGAACACTGAAACTGTTAGAGAAGTGTTGTGGTTTATGCCTAGCTGTCCTCCCAAGCCTCATGCAGTCATGGGGTGGCTTCTGGAGTTTGTGATCCATTCTTGATTCAGTGCTGGGACTGCAGGTGTGGCTAATCTGCATTACAATGAAGGAGAAGAGAGGGGCTTGCTAGAAGCTGCAGGTACTGCCCCTCCCTTTGCCTTGCAGTTTTGCCACCACCATGGATGGTTGCTCTGTGCCAAGTGCCACCCTGCCTTGGAGCCAGCTGTGTACAGACTGAAACATCCACTAACTGTGAGCTAAATAAGCCTTTCCTTCCTTAATTCTGGGTGTTGGATATTTTGTCCCAGCAATGAGAGAAAAATAAGACAAGAAGAAATAGATCACCTATAATAGGAAGCCCATCAGAATCACAGATTTCTCCACACAGAGCATCAAATCAGGAAGAGTATAAAGTGAGATATTTGAGGTCCTGAAAGAAAACAACTTTCAACCCAGATTGATGTATCCTGAAAAACTACCTATGGAATTTAATGGAGAGAGTAGATAATTCCAAGATGAAGAATAGCGGAAGAAATTCATGACAACGAAACCAACCCTACAAAGAGTATTGCCAGGTATTTTAGAGACAAAGAAAGATGACCACAACTTCAACAACAACAGAAAAGAACCACCAACTGCAGCAAGCAATAAGCAAATAGGACAGGTAGGGATCCTACACTAGGAAAACATGACAAAGATAATACATAAAGAAACAAAATCCAACAGTGTGCTGCATACAAGAAATACATTTAACTAAAAAAGAAATTAATAGATAATGTCAAAGGATGGAAAACAATACTCCATGTGATAGGAACCCAACAAAAAAGCAGGTACAGATATTCTGGTTGCTGCCAATGTCAACTTCAAGTATAGTTAAAAGATACAAAGAAGATTACTACATACATGTTAAGGTAAAACCACAAGTTGAAGAGATAATAATTATAAATACATATGCATCTAATGTAGGAGTACCCAACTATATAGGACAAATTTTAACAAACATGAAAAATCTAATGATTTTTCTAATAATTGTACTGAGGGACTTTAACACCCACTGACACACAGAGATAGAACCACCATGCAAAAAATGAGCAAAGAAATAACAGAATTAAACTGAACTTGTCAACAAATGGATTTAACAGACCTTTACAGGGTATAAAGGAAATTGGCTAATATTTAAAATGATGTTAACCTTTAATCAGAGACATCTGAATTCAAACCTCAATGTACACAGACAACAAGTTTAAAATGCCAAGAGTTGGGGCTGGGGAGATGGCTCAGTGGAATAAGCACTTCCCTGGTAAGTGTAAGGGCCTGAGTTCAATCCCTAGTTCCGCAAAAAAAAAATAAATAAAAAATAAAATAAAATACCAGGAGTTGTTAAGGAAGCAACAGACGTCTCATCCACAGCTATCAGAAAGAAAATTGATAAAACCATACTTAAAAAATTACTTTGACACATCTCAACCTACTACTATGACTGCTACGACTACACATGTACACAGCCCAGAAATTCTGCTTATAAAAATATAACTACAGAAAAAAATATTTCATACATATTCAGAGAAATACATAATTCATTATATTGGCACTGTTCATAAAAATGCTTAGCAAATAAAATCCAAATACCTTACAACACTGGTAAATTATGGCACATTTGCATATCTGGGTGCTGCTGAGTGCTAAATGTTGGTGACAGAGGTGACTGAGCAGAAGCAGCCCGCTCCAGAATCACACAGCACAGCCTTGTGTCCAGTTAGAATCAGATAAAGCTAAGTCATGTGTTACTTAGGAAGACATACAAAGAAAGCCATGAAGAAAAGCAGCAGGGTTTTGCTGAGGCTTTGTCTGTTCTCTGTGGTCCTGGGATTAAACCCAGAGTGTCCACGCTGAGCTTTATCCCAGCCCTCCCTCTTTGGTTTTAGCTTTCAGACAGGGTCTTGCTCAACAGCCTAGGCAGGGCTCAAACTTGAGGTCTTGTGGTCTCGGCCTTCTAGAGTGCTAGAATTACATGTCGCACCGCTACACCCAGCCAGCAGCAGAATGTTCTCAGAGGCCAGGACAGTCGCTGACATTGTGATCGATGGAGGAAATGAAGAGCAATGAGCCGGGTAGAAGGATTCTACGCCAGTCTTCTCATCCTCAGCCTAAGCTGTGGCCATATAGATGTTTGCTTCTTAATCAACCTATGCACATTTGACAATCTTTTGTGAATGTGTTATGTTTCTCACAGTGCAAAAGTAAAAAAAAAAAAAAAAATAGAGGCAGTGGGATCAAACCACCATGAAGGATACTGTTCTCTGATAAAGGAAAAGGGTACACATGAGTTTGAGGGCACCAAACCCTGGGGTATCCCAAGATTTTTAAAAGTTATACTTAAAACCAGACATTCAAAATGTTTGTTGTGTTGATATTGTAAAGATCCTACATGTGCTTTGAATGATTTGAAACTTTTTGATATTTAAATGAAAAAAACACTATACAGTTGAGAAAGATCATAAAAAATAAGTGTGATATGAATATATTGCATACCTATTGGTGAAAATTCACATAGTAGATGTTGTTGTATATTTTGAAAATAAAATTGGAAGTGAGCCTGGAAACATTTGTACTACTGTTACCATGAGGAAATTAATTCAGAACTTTTAGTAATGTGGTCACATCCTCTAGAATACTTCTTACAAATAGAGAACCATCATACTCAAGAAAACTTGCTCCTGCATAAGATAACCTGTAGTATAACATCCTGTAACTCAGTAGTGTCCCAAATTTTCTGATCAAGGAAATTATGGAGCCACACAGGAAAGTGATTGATGATGGAGAGTGTGCCGGAGGAGAGTCACCTGGAGAGAAAACATCCTCTGAGGCTTTCACAGAGAACAAAATTAGTCAAGCAATGGCTGTGACTCATCCTCATGGCTGACACTGACAAAGGATCTACAAACTTCAGGGTAAATCCTGAGAAGATTTGACTGATCTTGTCAGATACAAAAATTACATGTTTTGTTATGTAAGTCTTGCTTCATCTTGGTCTTAAACATCCAGCAGAAAAGTATAAACACAAGGTATAAAAAGTAAAGTCATATTAATATGTTGAGCTATAAAAGGCTCAAGTCAACAACTTCTGACATTGTCAGTTGTACAGATAACCCACTACTATTATGGACTACTGGACTATATTGGATTACTTTGCTGAATTCATGCACCTACAATATCTGAATGGCAATGGAATACACATCTCTGACAAAAGTAAACAAAAAAGAGGGCTATAAATGAAGGATCATTCTGTAGTGAAAAACTTATGTACATATATATATATATATATATATATATATATATATATTACTTTCTCTTAGTTCAATGAGATTTGTACTAACAGTGTTTAGAAAGATACCACATCTGCATCTTGAACTATGAATAACTACTACAAAGACAACAATGTATTAATTTTTGTAACTGTTT
>PVKA01051930.1:0-11966 GCA_004027165.1 Ctenomys sociabilis | reverse complement strand
GTTCTATAGTGTACCTGGGGAGAGTCACATGGAGAGAAAACTTTCTCTCAGGCTCTCACAGAGAGCAAACTGGTCAAGCATTGGCCGTGACTCATCCACATGGATGACACAGACAAAGGATCTACAGAATAAAGTACAGGACTACAAGATAAATCCTGAGAGGACTTCATTGACCTCATAAAAAACAAAAAGTACATGTGTTGGTATATAGGTCTTGCTCTATCTAGGTCTTAGCCATTCAGCAGAAAAGTATAAAAATGAGGTATACACCGCAGGGCCATAATAATAAGATGAGCTGTAAAGGGCTATGGTCGACAACTTCTTCAGATAACTCACTATTGTTGTGGAATGCTGAACTGTGTTGGTTCGTGTCATTCAGTTCAGGCACCTAAATTAGTTGAATGACAATGGAGTGCCCATCTTTGACAGGTGTAGACAAAGGAAGGGGTATAGAAAGGAAGAATCATGATGTGTGTGTATGGACAGTACAGTTGGGATAGATAACACCGTGCTTCTACGTAATTCTATGACAGGCAAGATTTGCACTAATGGTGGTTGAACAGGATGTTATGTCGGCTTCAAGTACTATGGACAACTACTAGGAAAATAACAAGGTAGGAAGTATTAATTATTGAATCTTTGATGTAATTCAGGTATAAAAAATAAGATACACAAACACCTACACTCTCTTAATTTACTGATAAGAGACATATGGTATAATAATGTCTGTAAGTATAATATCATGTATGCACCTTCTATGATACCAAAACATTATGAAAACAGTTTGCAATGTATTAATTTATCAAATCCATCTTGTCAAGGTATGTTAAAACTGTCTCATTGATATTTGTACTTCAATAAAATAAAAATTAAAAAAAAATATATACTGCTTGTAATGTCATACTAGTTACTGCCATACTGTGTCTCAATAAATGTTTGTTTTTTTTTAAAAAAAAAAAGGATAATAAATGAAAACAAAAGACAAGAAAAATGTCACAGGACTGTCGTGCTGCAATGCTGCATATGGTTCAATTTCTAAATTTCTGTGTAAAAATAAGTAATTGTTTATTCCTATTTTTAAATTTGTTTTTCTTCATATTCTGTAGGGACTTAAAGTTTAACATGTCAATACTCTATGCAAAATAACTGTTCCATGCTATGTCTAAGATGTTTGATATTCAGACAGCTAGTGAGGTTAAGCTCAATTGCCTACAATTTGGGGTAATAATAATGAGCTTCTGTTCTGAGGGTTAACAACTTAAGTTTGCAGACCAAAAATTAGAGAAAAAGAAGGGCTGCAAGGACAGCCAACATTTTGGTCCTAGCCTTTCAAGTTCAGTGAAGACTCAGGACATAGGAGAACCTGTACTATAACATCCTATAACTCAGTTTTGTCCCTAATTTTCTGATCAAGGAGATTATGGGGCCACAGAGCAATGTGATCATGATATAGAGTGTGCCTAAGGAGAGTCACATGGAGAGAAAACATTCTCTCAGGCTTTCACAGAGAGCAAATTGGTCAAACAATGGCCGTGACAAAGGATGTGCATACTGCGGTACAGGGTTTCAGGGTAAGTCCTGAGGGGATTTGACTGATCTTATTAGATATGAAAGTTACATTTATTATTATATAGGTCTTACTTTATCTTGGTCTTAACCATCCAGCAGAAAAGTATAAAAACGATGTACAAAAAGTAAAGCCATATTAATATGCTAAGCTATAAAGGACTCAAGTCAACAACTTCTGATATTGCCAAGCCTATAGATAACCCACTACTGTTATGGATTATTGGACTATATTGTAATATTTTGCTGAATTCATGCACCTAAAATATTTAAATGGCAATGGAATACCCTTCTCTGACAAAACTAAACAAAAAAAGGGGATACAAATGAAGGATCATTTTATATCTGTATATTTAAAATAGGATAGATGCACAGCTACTTTCCCTTAATTCAATGAAAAGAAAGTTTGTACTAATAGTGTTTGTGGACAGGATACCATGTCTGCATCTTGTACTATGGGTAACCACTAAAAAGACAACAATATACAATGTATTTATTATTGAAACTATCCTACTAATCAGTTTTGAAACTGCCTCATTGCTATTTGTTTCTCAAAATTATTTTAAAAAATTGAAAAACAACAAAAAAAGAAATCACAGTGTTATTTTTAAAATGCCTCTGTGCTTTGGCTAATAATAACATAACTATTAATTGTACTACAGTATTTTAATTATAATAAATAGAATAAAAATAAATAAATAAATAAATAAAATGTGCCATCCTAATAACATTATTAATAGGTGACACTGGATGTGAAGCTTCTTTTTTTTTTTCCTTTTTTTGGTAGAACCGGGAATTGAACTCAGGCCCTTGTGCTTGCCAGGGAAGCACTTATTCCACTGAGCCATCTCCCCAGCCCTGGATGTGAGATTTATAAGAACTCTTTTTACTATTCCTGCAAGATTTCTATAAATTTGAATTTGTCCTCAAAAAATAAAGTTCATATTTAAAATGCCTTTTTACTGCTTAGCAGATAATTTTTCTAATAAAAACATAAATTGGAAACAACTATTTCCCCCAGTATTTCCCCCATAAAACATGAAACACAAAATTCCAACATCAATAGTTAACCTTTAGATTTTAAAAAATGAGTTTTCAAATATCCAACATTAAACTAAGTATAAACATAAATACAGTTAAATATTTTCTTGCTCTGTTATAAGCATACATAGATTATTTTAAGAAATCAGGAAAAGAAAAAAATATCATGGAAAAAAGCAAATCAATCATCCAGACCCAATTCCTTTTGCTTTTCTTTGTTTCTGGTTTGCAGTGGGATCTCTAGGTAGCTCCGGCTGGCCTTCAGGTCGGAACCCTCTTCCGTCAGCCCCCCAGGGCTGGATTACAGCTCCACACCAGTACACACTGGCGCTATTTTTAACCACAGCAAACTCATGCTAACATGTCACCTGTCGTGCTGATGAATAGGCGCTGGTCTCCATGTGTTCTTTGCACCTGAGCTGTCCAGCTAGCGTCCTGCCACCCCCTGCCTCCTGGGTTTGTCCAGTTTTCTGCCGGCTCCCTCCTTGCACCTGCAATCTGACTGCTGAGTGCATCGGGGCTTGGTCCCCAACCCTGCAGATATCCTGCTAGAAACATTGAAATTTATTTCCTGTCCAGACATATCTCCCTTTAAAAAAAAAAAAAAAAAAAAAAAAAAAAAATATATATATATATATATATATATATATATATATATATATATATATATATATATATATTTTAGTACAGGGCCTTCAGGTTCTCACTGCACAGATCGGACTCGTAGTGATCCTCCTGTCTTCACCCTCCCAAGAGCTGGGATTACAGGTGCTCACCACCACGCCCAGTTTCAGTCGCCCTCAGCGCGTCCCAGGAGTGGGCCCAGCACGGCATGCTGGGGATTAAACCCCTGCTCCTGCGCTGGCTTGCAGGCATTTTATTGAATTATAAACATAACTTTAATGTCCTCCTTTTTTTAAGCTAACAAGTATGAACAACTTAACGACATCAATGCACTTTGCCAAGTCATTCCACTTCTGCCTGAGGTCAGGAGCATAAATTCCTGGCTTACCATCCCGCTTTGATTACCTTTCCCAGCAGCTCTTTTTACATTGGTAGTCTTGCCCACTGTGTTCATTTATTCAGGGGACATTACAGAGTCCCCAGACCCTGGGGCCCCATGCCAGGGAATAGTCCAGGAACACAAGGAGCATACAGTCCCTAAGGCCTGGGGAGGTGAGGGAGTCAAGAGGCCTCAGAACCCCATGACACCAACTCCGATGCGTGACGGGCCCTGATGTCCTCATTAGGTGATGTGCTGCAGTCCTGGAGCAGCCAGCTGGGCTATGAAGTGAGACCCGGCGAGCTGGTGTCAGGCACACTTATCCTCTGTCATCTCATTCCAACTAACTTCTCATGTTCTCCCCTTCCTGGGGTCCGGAACGGCAGCGTTGGAAAGGGGTTCCTTGAGAGCCTTCCGTGCTTGGAAGCAGCGACCATTTATTTAAAATCATCGTGTTCCTGGAGCTCTGCTAAGGTGCCTCACGTGTGATGGCTGGAAACCCTACCGGGAAGGGTGGGCTGGACCCCATTGTGCCCATCTACAGGCACTGGGTGATTAAATGGCCCGAATGAATAAAGAACTCAGAGCTGAAGTACTGGTCACCATGCCTATACTGCGTCCCTTCCAGCCCCCCTCCCCCCCTCCACCAGGCTGAGCCTTGAACCTGCTCCATAGGTAGGTGCAGTGTTTGAAACCAAGGTGCATGTAGGGTTCGTGAAGCTTTGGGACAGAGATGTAGGTATGATCCTTAGGTGATAGCTAAATAGCAGCATGAGTTCCAAGCTTTGAAAGTCAGTAGACAAATAGAGAATGAAACATTGAGTTCCAGGGATGTATCTGAAACCCCAAGGTCTAATTAGAAATAATAAGCACTGGGGCTGGTGACATAGTTCAGTAGACTAAATGCCTGCTTTGGCAAGCCCAGGGACCAGGGTTGGATCCCCAGTCCCGCATGCCATGCTCCCCCCCCCCCCCCGCCAGGGTGCACGGAGCCCATCACTGGGAAGGCTGAAGACAGGAGGATCACTTACAAGTCCATGTAAGTGACTGGACTGCATAGTGAGACCCTATACCAAATACATAAAAAAAAAAAAAAAAAAAAACACTAGTCAATTGAGTGCTTCATGAGGCATGGCATTATTCTGAGTACTTGATGTGTACAACTGTCTTTAATTCCAGATTAACTCTGTGAGGGGGCTACAGTTACTGCATCTACTTTGTAATTGGAGATATTGAATCGCAGAGAATTTACATTTCTGGTTTAGGGTCTTGTGGCAATGCAGTATTAGGGCTACGGTTAGAGCCCAGATCAACCTCCCAGCTCTGAGGCCTCTGCTCCTAACCACGATGCTTTTAATAATGATATCAGTGAACTCATATGTGGTGTTCCCCTGATCCCAGAGGACAAATTCCAAGATGTCCAGGGGTGCCTGGGACTGCAAATAGCACTGGGCTCCACATGCTCTTATTACTGGATACACAGCTACGCTCAAGTTCACCCTATGGGGTAAGAGATTAGCAATTACTCATGAAACAGAAGAATTAAAACACTATACTATAATAAAATTCCTAACATCCTTACTAGGAACATCCCTTACTGGGACACAAGCACTGAGAAGCCAGGACAGTGGATCTGCTACTTGGTCACTCCTGGGTGACTAATGGGCAGGTTGAATATACAGCACAGATACGCTGGACAAAGAGATGCTTATATGCTGAGCAGACAGAGCTGGTGGCGCAAGATGTCATCATGCTATCAGAATGGCGCGCATTGGACAACTCAGTAATTGCCTCTTTCTGGAAATTTCATCTAAGGCATTCTGACCATGGCTGAGCATAGGTGACTGAAAGCAGGACAACACGATGATGGAAAGGTGGGTCTTTGTGCAGCGTGCCCCTGTGCCAGCCTCTGCCTCAGTCCCACAGAACTGTCTCTAGGTTACAGATGAAGCGGCCGAGGTACAGGAAGCTCAAGGACTTTTCCTCAACAACACAGCTAGGAAATGGCAGCGCTGGGCCTCGAGCTAGACATGCTCATCATCTGCATAATTAACTACTAAGGCTTCCAATTTTATTGGGCATATTTTGAATTTATAGGAGCACACTTGAAACTTATAGAGCATTGCCAGTCATCGGGATGTATTTTAAGACTCAGCTTATCTCGCCAAACCCAATTCTATTCACTCGTTCTCTCTCCCTCTCTCCCTCTCCCCTTCCTCCCTTGCTCCATTCCTTCTCTGTCACAGACACACACACACACACACACACACAATGTTTTAAATTTCCTGTCATTACAATACAAAGATTATTATTATGTCCCAAGACAATTACAAGAACACTGATTATATACCCGAAGGTTAATTAACCCTGAAAAATGTCCAAGAACGTGCAACTAATGGGTCTCTAAAAAAGGCAGGTCCAGGTAGAGCTGAGTTGGGTTAAAATTGCAAAGCGTTGCTCTTTTTTTTTTAAATTAATTTTATTGAGAAACACATAGCAATGAGACAGTTTTAAAACCGATTAGTAGGACAGTTTCAATAATTAATACATTGCGTATTGTTGTGTTTTTAGTGGTTATTCCTAGTACAAGATGTAGACATGATATCCTGTTCAAACTCTATTAGTACAAATCTCATTGAATTAAGAGAAAGTAGCTGTATATATATCCTATTTGGTATACACAGATACAAAATGCTCCTTCACTTGTATCCCCTTTTTTGTTTAGTTTTGTCAGAGATGGGCATTGCATGCTTTTGAATGAGTGAGGGTCTTCTCTTTTAAGCTATGCTGCAGTAACAGTCACTATACTGCCCTGGGGCAGGGCACCTACACATAGCCACCAGCATGCTGTATCCGCCTCCCCTACAGCCTTCCTTCTCCCTCCTTCCCCAGATCTATCTCTCAGAGTGCACTTCCCTGTTTCTTAAGGTCACTTTTTTTCTTTTGTTTTTTAGCGAATTTATTAATTAGGTTTCTCATATTAGGAAACTACATCATAGAGAATCTTCCACGCCTGGGATATTTGTATTTCATTCTGCACCTTTATTTCTTTCTGATGCTGAGACTTTGTTGTATGTGACTCTTCAGGAACATGGTGACATCTCTGGGTGAGGCTTCTCCTGCCTGCATGGGGGCCCCTTCTGAGACTCCCTTGGCAGGGCTGTGCTGAAGCTCCCAGCCTGGCAGGGTCTCTGGCCTCCCTGCAGGGCTGTGAATTGGGCCACTGTGTCCCTGATTCCTGAAACAGCCACCTCACTCCCCAGACTGGGCATGACTCGATTTCAAGGGACAGAACTACCTGATGACAGCTCCTTGCCATGCGAGTAGAGAAGGGCAAGACTAACCCTATGAACACTGTAATAACTGACACCTCTGGGAAGGACAGTGCTGTGGTTCCTCAGTTCACTGAGCAGCCTCTACTCTCCGGGGAGCTTGGGATGTGGAGTCGCTGACCTTGCCACAGGGGCTGGGAATGGTAATTGGAGTTTTAGAATGTATTGATGTTCCACTACAGAGTGCAGAGAGAGCTGGGCTGGGTTTAGCACTCGCCTTTGACAAATACCCAGCTTCATTTTCTGAAGATGAACTTGGCAGAAAGTGGCCTTTCTGTCCAATATTGTGTCTCTGTCCGCTTCCCCTTCATGGCACCCAGTGCAGACCTCTCTCCTCTGAGTCAAGCAGACGCCAGGAGCTTCCCTGGTCCCCTGGTGCCACACGCTGGGGGCGTCCCTGGTGCCACAGTGCTGAACACAATGTGAAAATCGATAAGACTGCCTCGGCTTCATTAAGCGAGTGGTAAACTCCTGGTTTGAGAAAGGTGATCAGTTTATGAATGGAGAACATCATTTCTCTTCAGAGAGCACCACTGGACCTGGGGAAATTTCTTAAAGTAGCCACCCCTCAAGTAACAAGTATATGCACAGTAAGGCATGGCTACTTAATTTTATTTTTTTCTGTTCAAACAGACTGCCCTTTTTGTTTTCCTTAGTATGTGTTTGTAGAACATACTGAGTGTGTTCGTTGTGAGGCATTGTTGCATGCACACGTACATGTTAGTCCTTTTTCCCTTCTTCCCCTTTTAGAATTTTTTGTGTCAGCATCAGGTTCATTCATTTACTTGTTTTAGCTAGGCGTGGTGGTGCATGGCTGTAATCTCAGTGTTCAAGAGGTAGAGACAGGAAGATCTCTGTGAGTTCGAGACCAGTTTGGATTACCAAGTGAGCTCAAGCCCAGCCTGAATTGTACATTGGGACCCTGTCTCAAAAACAAAAACCCCAACATGTTTATTTTATTTTATTTTTCTGTATTTTTAGCTCGGCTAATTAGCCAAAAAACATTTTTAAAGAAGACACTTATTTTAAATCAAGGTACCCTTTTAGATGCATTGTAAACGTGGTTACTTTATTGGGATGTCTCATGGCTACTTTAATGTCTCTCATGCTTTGAAAGATTTCAAGCAGTATTTCTTTTGAAATTTCTATGAGTTAGTCAAACTTTTTAGTAGATGGACTTGTAGCAATTAAAATTTTTTTCCCACCTCTGTTCTCCTTGAATTTACTGTCCAGTTTGAGAGACAGTTCATGGAGGAATGTATATGGAAACAAAAGGCAAATCCTACAAAGTACGGTTATGAAGTACTCAGCGGAGATATTCTGAGAAGACCTTCAGAGAGGAACCGGAAGGAGAATGATGAGATCAACAGATGCTAGGGACCGAGTGGGCGAATCCTTCCCAAATTCAGCCTGCTCCCCAGTGTGATGGCGTTAGGAAGTGGGGCCTTGATGAGTGGGAGTAGAGCCCTAAGAAGAGACATGAGAGAGCATCTCTCTCCTCCTCCTCCTCCTACTTCTCTGTCTGTCTGTCTGTCTCTGTCTCTGTCTCTGTCTCTTTCTCTGTCTGTCTGTCTGTCTGTCTGTCTCTCTCCTCCCTTCCCTCCCTGCCTCCCTCCCTCTCTTGCCCTCTCTCCCACCACCTCTGAAGGAGCAATGAGAAGATGACCATCAACACCCAGAAGGCGGGCTTCCCAGCTTCCAGCACTGTGGAAACAAGTACCTGTGTAAGCCCTGGGTTATGGTGCTTTTGCTATAGCAGCCCAAGGCTGACTAAGACAGCAGGTATCACAAACCATGTCACTTAAAATAGCACCTTCCAAGTCTGCAGATCTATAGCTCTGAAGTCCAGGCCAGCTGGGGATGCTACTTGGACCACTGTCTTCTTAGAATCTTACAAGGTTGGAAGGATTCTGAGCATGGCTGGGCTCTTATCCAGACACTTGGGGGAACATCTACTCCACGGTCATCAGGGATGTTGGCAAAATCCAGTTCTTTGTGGCCATGTATTTGAGGTTCCCATTTCTTGCTGTGTGTCAGCCAGGACCTTGACCTCCCTGGCTGTCTGTATCTGCAAAGCTAGCAACACCACCCTGAGTTCCTGTCACCTTGGTCTTCTCTGAGGTCCTCCTCTGCTGCAATCTGCAGAACATGGTCTTTTAATGGCTCATGTGACTTGACCATGTCCACCCACCACATCGCTTTTGCAGCCTAAGGTAATGGGGTCAGAGGAGTGACATCTCACCACATCTAGGGGTTCCACCACACCAAGGACAGAAGGGCCATCACGGAGTTCACCATCATGGCCAAGAAGTTCATGGAGGAGGAAGCAGGCTGCATCTTAAAGGAAGGGTGGAGTTAGGTCAATAAATAGACTAAGAGTTGAATCCAGAGAGAGCAGCAGCTTATTCACTCAGTCGATATTTATGTAGATGCATTGATATTTGAATATTGGGATAAGGTGCAAATGAGACAGGGAGAAGGGTGTGGCACAGGTGGCATTGAGTGAGCTCCGGTAGGAACAGTTCCTCTGAAGAAGTGATGAGGTGGAGTGGAGCCCAGGGTGGGTGGATTTGTAAGACTGTGTGGATAGGTAAAGCTTTAAGGTCTTTAGGAAGAGCCCTGAAGGTATTATTTATTTATTTATTTGGTACAGGGTCTTACTATGCAGCTCACAGCTCATACTCATAGTGATCCTCCTGTCTCAGCCTCCCTAGAGCTGTGATTACAGGCATGTGCCATCACACCCAGTTTTGGTGGTTGGTATGACGCTCCCAGGTTCTGCAGCCAGCACAGCATGTGGTACCAGGAATTGAACTTGGGTCCTTGAGCTTGCCAGGCAGGCACTTAGACTGCTGAGCTATCTTCCCAGCCCATGCTGGTAATTTTTCCCAAGCAGCCCAGTAGGCTCTGCAAGGAGGCAGAAGGGATCCTCCAGAAGCCTAAAGTGGTTTTAACCCATCTGGGGAGGCTGGGATGACTCCCCCCACCAATGGAAGGGAAAAGCACTCATGTTCTTGAATTTGAGAGCACCAGGAGGGTATATGACCCCTGAGAGACCATTCCCATGCTGGACTGTACAATCATGGGGAACAGCAGTGTCCCCTACCTCCTGCTTGGCCACCCAGGTGGCCAGGTGGGGATGTGAGCTGGAAGTTTGGGAATCTGGAGTATGTTTGGTTTGAGTATATTTGATTGAGTTTGTTCGTTTGTTCATATACTGGGAGTTGAACTCAGGATCCTGTGCTTGCCAAGCAGGCGCTGTACCTGTAAGTCATATCCCTGGCCCTCAACCAAGTTCAGCACTGAGGGAAAATCATCCTTGGCCCACCTCCATGACCAAGGCAGAGACCTGTGGTGTCTGCAGAGAGGGAGTGAGGTGGAGCTTCCAGCCCAGCTGCAGCACCCTCGGTAGAGACTTTTCTTAGATTATCAAGTTCTCGTGAGTTGTTCTGGAAGCTAATGATGCTTCCCCAGCTGCCGAAAAATAAGGAGGTGCATGAAGCACGTGTGCCTAGCATTTGCCTTGTAATTTCCTGCAGGTACTGCAAAGTGGAAGGACCAGGAGGATAACCCAACGAACAGTGGGTTTACAGAGCATCTACATTAGCTTAGGTACCACAGTCCGCAATTCCCATATATGTGCTGAAATCCTCCTAAAACCCTTGGGACACAGACACCATAAGGAAGCGGAGGCTCAGAGGGGGTAAGCAGCGTTGCCAAGGTTCAGAGGGTGGAGCTGGTTACCAGGACCGTGCGCAGGGACTGTGGGGCAAAGCCTGTGTCCACGCAGTCAGCACCACCACCTCTTAAGAGAGCACTTCAAAGGAAAGAAGTGAACTAGAACCTGCTTACTATTATTTGCCTCGATGGTACTGTTTGAAATTAATTTACCCATCAGAGCACACTAAGAGTAACCTGGGCTGAAAAGCACAGTCTTACCTGGAGATATTGTCACATGGGACATCTTTGAGATGTGTCATTCAGACTCCAGGTCAAAGCACTGCACAGCTTGGATGAGCTGTGGCTGGCTCAGTTGTTCCTTCATCATGCTGGCTTTTGGAAACTCCAGAACAGCGGGCACTGGGTCTAAATGGGCCCAGGAGAGACGCCTGGGGAAAGTGCCAGCACTCAGCTTGCATCTGTCTGGATGGGAAGGAACTGAAAGGAAAGGGTGAGAGGAAGAAGATGGAGAGACTAGAGAGAGAAGCGGGAAGGAGAAAAGGGCAGGGAGGAGGCCGGGGCACTGTGCGCTAAGTGCCCTCAGAATGGATGTAAGTGCCTTTCAAGGGCACCAAGGACACCAACCCTGTACATGCCGATCACAAAACACATTTGGCCCATCCTCAAGCCACAGGACAACGCTCCACTATCCCAAGTCTTGGTTTATTTCTGAGCCCACATTACAACGAGGGAACGGAACTGGGAAGAAGCTTAGGTTCTCATCTGGCCTTTGCAATGGAAGATGGGGGTGGGGAGAAGGGGGAAGCGAAGTGTGGGGAATTCAATTTCCTCATCTTTAAAATGCAGGCATTGAACTGGCTAACACAGAGCTCTAAAAATAAAAAAATGGAGTGGAAATGAGATCCAGTATCCACAAAATCTAAGCTGGAAAAACATTTTTTCTCAAGACATGAAGGAAATCATGGCAAACATGTGAAAGGTGATTCCCCAAACTTTTCTAGATAAATACAGACATTTACTTCTTCATCATAAAATTATTTTTTTCACATTTATTTATTTTTTGTTTAAGTTTGTACTTTTTATTATTATTTTTAAAGAATACAAAATAGTGATAGAAGAAAACAGCATTATACATGATACAAGATTTCACGAAACAAAGTAATAGGAATCCAACAATGGTTGCTGTATTACATGATGCTATATGCAAATTAGTTTTTCAGCTTACCAGATGTAAACGTATAAGTTTTATTTAAAAAAAAACAATAAGAAGTTATAAGAAATTCTAGAGAGGAAAAAAATCAGAGTAAAAACAAAAATTGTAAGCATTAACTGCTCCTTTCTTT
>PVKA01051929.1:0-11966 GCA_004027165.1 Ctenomys sociabilis | reverse complement strand
TATACATCGTGAGCCCATAATATTAAGCTGAGCTATAAATGGATATGGTCGACAATTTCTTTGAATAACTCCCTATGGTTGCAGAATGCTGGACTGTGTTGGATTGTGGTGTCGAGTTCAAGCACCTAAGGTAGTTGAATGTCAATGGAGTGCCCACTTTTGACAGGTGTAGACAAAGGAAGGGTTGTAGAAAGAAAAATCCTGATGTGTGTGTGTAGACAGTACAGTTGGGATAGATAACACTGTGCTTCTACGTAATTCTATGATAGGCAAGATCTGCACTAATGGTGGTTGGACAGGATATTATGTCAGGTTTTAGTGCTATGGTCATCCACTAGGTAAATAATATTGAATTTTTGATATAATTCAGTAATAAAAATACCTGTAAATATAATATCATGTATGCACCTTGTACAATACCAAAACGTTATGAAAACAGTTTGCAATGTATTAAGTCATCAACTCTGTATGGTTAAAGTGTTTTGAAACTGTGTAACTGACATTTGTATTTTAATAAAATAAAAATAAATGGAAAAAATAAATAAAAAAAAAAAGAAAGAAAAGAATAGTACATAGAGCCTGCTCAGAAGATCCCAGATAGTCACTCCATCTTAAGCTCATCTGATTGGCATTCTTCTTCTGTCTTCAGGTTTTATTCCTCTTTACTATCTACTCTGACATATTCACAGATTCCAAGGATTAAAATATGGATATATTCAAGGGACAATATTATCCATACCTGAGAGTATGATTTAGTTTTTGGAGTCTATATAGAAATTACTGCAATCATATTCTTAGCCTATCTAAAGAAAAAAATTGTGGTACAGTACTTAGGAACTGTGGAATACTACCTTGCAATAAAGAAAGATAACCAAGTCCTTCTCAGTTAAATGGATACACCTTCAAACCATAATGTCAAATGAGATAAATCAGACATACAAATGTAAATTTCAAATGGATTTTCTGACATGAGAAACACAAGTTATAAATAAGGAACAAAAGAAAAGAGAGATAATATAGAAAGCAATGAAATAAAGCTTTCCCAAATGAAAGAGAGATCAAGAGAAGGAAGGAGGGGAAAAGGAAGAGAAGGAAACAGGATGTCAAAGAAGATTGGATGTGTTATGTACATCTACCAGCTCCCTCGATGTATGTGAACTTGTACTAATGAAAAGTAAAGTTTAAAAATATAGTATTGGAGCTTGGGAGATAGCTCACTAGAATAAGCTCCTTTCTGGCAAGTGCAAGGTCCTGAGTTTAATCCCTAGTACCACAAAATTGTGAATGCGTGCCCTGATGATCTCAGGGGGTGGTGTGCATGAAAAGCTGGAACCTGCACAGAAGAGGTGGGACACTGGGGGCTTGAGCTGCAGGCCATGTCTTCCTTCCCCATTCTTCATTCCTTTCTCTACTTCCTGTCCAGTATTACATGAGAGGATTGTCTCTGATTTTCCTTCCATAGGGCCCTTCCTTCCTTGGGCTAAATTCCAGCCAAAAAATGGACTGAACATGTGAACCAAAATAAACCTCTCTTACTTAAGTTGTGGGGGTCAGCATTGTGTCCTAACGAAAGGCAAAGTGAGTAAGAAAGCTCTGGAAGTGTGTTTGCCTCTGTGAATACATTGGACCATCCAATCAGAAGCCTTTGGAACTGTTTTGTAGGAGTTAGGAAAGATTTAAAGATGGCGTGGTTCTAGAAACAATGAATTAAACTTGTTTGAAGATTGTGATTGGAGCTCAAAGAGCCAGAATGTTCCCAGAAGTCCAGAAGCCAGAAGCAGCCTCAGCAGAGGTTGCAGTTGGGAACAAGGGCTCCATTAACATTTGTAATAAAGGCCAAATTAATTCTCTCTGACAGAAAAAATTGTCTATAGATTGTTCAGGTCCTGAGGTTTTGAAGGAGAGTGAGTTTAAGGATAGTAGACTAATTTTGGTGAGGAAATTCCAAGAAAGCCCAACATTCAGGCTGTGACATGGATACATTTGCTGCTCTTAGTGAGACTTATAGCAAGAAACCAGAGTAAAATGCCCACTTGAAAAGTTTTCATTCTGAACAAAGCATAAGTGCCTGAAAAATTGAGGCACAGGAAAGCTATGGTGCTGAAGATATTAGGATTAAAAAGAAGCCAGGCACTTTTCATCAGGAAATACAACTTCCCTCAAGACAGATGACTTGACAACATCCCAGGAATGCACTTTGCAAGTTCATGGGGGCAAAAGTGAGGTGATTTACTTTGAGGCAAAAGCTTCAGGACACTGGCTTGAGAAAGGCTGCCTAAGGAACTGGTTTTCTGGAGTTTAGTTCACAGACCTGAATTATATAGACAATTGGAGGCTTCTGAAGTCACGGTCAAAGGAGACCCAGCCTCTGCTCAAGAAATCCCCCTATTTTTCTCTACTTGGAATATGACAGATTACCTTTTACCATTATAGATCAACAATGTTTAATATTCTTTTGATTTTTACATGAGATCAGAGATAAAAGTTTGTGTTGGATCCCAGAGGACACAGTGAACTTGGAATTTTCAATATTTTTGGAACTGTTAAAACTTTTGTAGTCTTATAGATGGACTAGATGTATATTTTTATAAAAAGTTGGCCATGAGTCTTTTCAAGATGAAGTGAAGTGTTTTAATATGGACCTATTATGACCCTTACAACTTGTGTAAGCTCAGAGGCAGGGCATTTGGAAAATGGTTATATCATGGGCCTATTGAACTCATCGGTAGATTTATCCACCACTCAATTCAGCAACTGAGTGCTTCTGGAGGAGGAGGGCATTGGTGGGAAGAGGTGGATCTCAGGGACATGACTTTCAATGATACACCTTATGTCTCAGCTCCTCCTGTCTGTTTCTGGGTTGTCATAACATGAGTGGTATTCTTCCTCTAGAATTTTCTGCCATACTCTTACTACCTCAGAGCCAGTGGACCTGGATGGAAAAACATGAGGCCAATTTAACTTCTTTTAAGTTACAGGTGTCAATATTGTGTTGCAGTGATAAGAAACGTCATTAAGTGACTGCCTCTGGGGCTTGCTGGTTAGCTCAGTTGTTTAAGTACCTGGTTATGCAAACGCAGGCAGGGCAGGGTACCAAAGCTGGATCCCCGCTCAGTATGCCTTACCAGACCCACCCTTAAGGCAGCCTGAGCCAGCCAAAAAGAAAAAAATCCTTCTCATCTTTTAAGGGCCAGCCAAACAGCTCAGCAGATTGAAGCACCTGCAAGCAGGTGCAGGGACCAGAGGTTCAGTCCCTGGGGTTGCCCTGCTGGCCCTGCCTCTGGGGCATGCTGAGATGGCAATTGAGATTGGATGTGGTGGTGCACGCCTGTAATCCCAGCACCTGGGAGAATGTAAAGAGGAAAAATCACTATGAATCCAATATAGTAGTACAGCCCTGAACACTAGAAACCCTTCCCTTAAAAACAAAAAATACTGTCTCAACTTACACTTACCCAACATTCAGGTCTGTACTTCTGTGATGTCCAAGTCATTTGTGGACATGGACATCGTGCTCTTTTCTGCCATGAGAATATATGAAACTTAGGTTTAAATTTTTATATTTTAACTTATATTGATTGAAAGACAAAGTTAAATACTTATTCCAAATAGAAAATTTTTTCATGGCATTTGCTAAATATCTCTTCATCACATATGAAATTGTCCCTTCACTATAAATTAAATTCATACTTTAAGTCTTTTTCTGTGTTCTATTCTGTGTGATTAATTTATTACCTTTCTAGTTATTCTCCAGATCAAAAGGTTTTAATTAATGTGGAATAATAGATTAGTACCTCATAGGTTTTCTAACCCTACATTTTATATTTCAGTTTTTAAGCTATCTAGGGACTGTTTCAAATCTTTAATTTTCAAGTAATGTTAAAGCTTCATGTTGAATTAAAATATTTTCTAGTGTTTCAGTTATCTCTTTCTTTCTTTTTTTTTTTAATGGGAATCAAACTCAGGACATTATGTTTTCCAGGCAGGCACTGAGCTATATCCCTAACCCTCAGTTAGATTCTTTTATTTTTTATGAGCAGAATATATTTATTAAGGGAAAGAAAGCTTCTGTTTGAGAGAGGGACAGGAGGGGGACCTAGAAGGTTGTCCCCCCTCAGTTAGAGTCTAGTGCAACTTTAAGTAAGTTAATGTAAAAATTGCCTTTTTATAACTTTCATTCTCCCTTGCAAATATGTAGCATATGAATTTTCTTGTGTTGTTCCAAAAGAAACTGTTTTACAAGTCCTTTGGTTTGAAGATCTCAACAAAATCATACTGAAATCTGAAAAATGGACATGTTTAGTATTAACAAAAAGCAGCACATCAAATTTCATGCTAAAAAGTAGTGAAACACTACATGCATAAAAAATTCAGAACTATAATTTACTGACGTGGTTTATTGATTAATACGAGCAACTCCTACTCCCATTACTTCAAATGCTGCTGAAGACATGGGATAACCTGGTGTGGCTGAGATTGTGAGGGAGAGTTCTTGACCCATTGTTAGTTTCCTGTCCACTCCAAGATCCAGTAAGCTGCAATGACATGCCTAACGTTTTCTAAGATTTCTTGCTTCACTTGCCAGTGGTACCCAGACCCATCAAACAGCTCGCATCTCATAATTCCCTCTAATTGTCTCTTTGACAACTGTGACTATCCTTGACATGTTTTCCCAAACAGACCAATCACTGGCATGCATGTGCCAATCAATAGATCTGAAATTGAGCTAATGCTTGACTTGCACTAGGACATATCACAGGCTAAATAAGCAACACACTCTTCACACTTCTTAGTGTAGTCCTGTAGAGTTCCTTCTGGTATGACGATACCTTTCTGTTTCCACACAGGTCTTAGATACTTTCTTTTTTTAAATTTGACTTACTTTTTATTATTTATTTGTTTATTTACTTCTTTATTTATTTATTTATTTTGTACTGTAGGGAAGGGTCTACAAGGTGTTCAGGGTCTCACTACTAGAGAGATTCATAGTGATCTGCCTGTTTACAGCCTCCCAAGAGCTGGGATTACAGGTGTGCGCCACCACGCCCAGTCTCAATGGCCATCTCAGCTCACCCAGGATATGGGGCCAGTAGGGCAGGCTCAAGGGATCGAACCCCAGCCCCTGTGCCTGCTTGCATGTGCTTTAATCCTCTGTGCTATTTGGCTGGCCCTCCAGGTATTTTCATAAGATAAATAAAGACATTTGTTCAGAAAAAATTTTTAAAACATTTATATAGAAATCTAGCTCCCAATTGGAAAGAATCTCAATGCTCATCAAAAGGAAAATTAAGAAACACATGTAAGGACAAAACTACTCATACTTTGTCCAGCAACATAGATGAAGTTTAAAAGACACACCAGGTCAATAATGTAGAGTCAAAGGCATAGAGAATGAATGCTTCTATTTATATAAATTCCTTGAATAATCTGACTAGATCGGGTACATTCTGGGTGGTAAACCACAGTCTTGAGTAACCAAGATAATCACAAGAACATTCCCACAAGCATGGTGTTGATTTGAAACAGTTCATCAGATCAACTTGAGTGATATTAGAAATGTCCTTGGCCATCCAAATAATTCATCAATGCTCATAATACAGAAATTTTAAAATCTTAGACTTTGTATGTAAGCAATTTTTTTTTTTTGTGGAATCAGAGATTGAACTCAGGCCCTTGCACTTGCTACAGAAGCACTTATTCCTCTCAGTCTTCTCCTTTGCCCCTCAAAGTGTAGTTTAACTTGTAAAAATAATGGAGATTTAAAACAAGGAAAAAGGGGCCAGGGAGATGGCTCAATAGAATAACGCTGCCTTGGCAAGCACAAGGATGTGAGTTCAATCCCCAGCTCCACCAAAAATAACTAAATAAATAAATAAACAAATAAATAAATAAATAAAAACAAGGAAAAATATTTGAATAAATGATGTGTAGGTACTATGCCAGGCACCTCAGATATGTGACTCATAGACTTTAAAGTATTTGAATGGCTTATCTTGAGAAAATGCATGCATTCTGAATTATAATTTTTAAAATTAGAAAGTTAGAAACACGGAAGATATTTTATAAACCTTAAGACTGTCAAGCACAAAACTAGGATAAGGCAAAATAGAATGGGGAAGTTAGACAATATATAATTAAAACTCCTGCTGTAAGAGGAGAATTTACACAGTTTGAAATACAAAGAAATACAGTTTACATTATCAGGGTAAATAAGTTATACCCGAGAACAACAGAGAAGAGATACCAAAAGGAAGAAGCAGAGGAGTTGATTGAATGCGAGCGTGTCAGTCCAGGCTGCAGCTGGCTTTCTGCCCACCTTTGCTAAAGCGATTGTACCTCTCTCTCACTTGTCCCACATGTAGAAAACGGAATCTCTCTTAATGGCTTTATTTGCAAGACTCAGGGGAGGATCATTTGGATAATGTTTTCCAGGTGACTAGAAGCCTAAACCCCTTGTATAAAGTGCAAAGCAAAAGAAATACAAATAGAAATGAACAAATCTGACACAAAAATGTCAGAAATATACTTTAAAAGTACATTGAAATTTATATCTAGAAAGATGAGAGGGAGCAAGGGTCACAGTATGAGAAAAATTGAACCACAAAACACACACACATACAACCAAACATATTTTATTTCATTTTTATTTTAAAGAGAAAAACTCAACAATGAAATCAAATTTCAAGACAAGTTAGTAGGACAGTTACAATAGCAGATAATGTGTGTTGCTCTCTTCTTCATAGCTAGCCAAAGTACAAGATAGAGGTATGGTATCTTAACTAAACAATATTAATACAGAACATTCTTTTCAAGGAACTAGCTGCATAACTATCTTAATTATCTTGTGAATACGTACATATTTTTCTCTTTCTTTCCTTTCCTTTTACCCCATCAGTTTTTTTCTTTTAAACAGTTTCTTCCCATTTCACAAAACCAAATATATTTTAAATGATGCCACTATGTATTAATTTATTTAAATGATGGCATTATGTATTAATTTATTAAGTCATTCTGAAATGCACATCATTGTTTGAATGGCAAAACGGAAACCTGTAAACATTTTCTTGTGCAAGGTGACAGAATGTGCCGTGATCATCATGCCTTTTGCTTGCCAAGCTGTCTTGATTATTTTTGTCAAATCCGCTCTAAAGTGTCACATGCCTACCCAGTGTGAAAGCTTTTTTCTCTGATTCTACTTATCTCTGTCTTCTACTCTAAGTGTGTGAGTTTCACAAAGTCACCTGAAAGTGAGATGGATGAAACTCAATGACCACAACGGATTTCAATAAACTGAGCAACAGGGAAATAGGGTAGGGCCCAAAGTAAAAGATTTGGTGGAGTAAACACTAACGCCAGTCTCCATAGTGAGATTTCCTCCATAATTTCCTCAAATCAAATGGAAATGTCATGAAGACAAAACAAAACAAAAAAAGGAAAACCAAAACAAAACAAATAACCATACCGAGAAAGCATGACTGTCCTGGCACCACAAGGCTCACACAGGCCCTGCCCCCAGGTGCACTGAGTTGGCCACTCAGTCCAAACCTGGAGGTGCACACTCAGTGCTAGAGAGGCTGAAAACAGGAGGATCACTATGAGTCTGAGCTGTGCAGTGAGCTCTGTATCAAATATATTTTAAAAAAGAACAACTTAATCAGAAAGTCAACATTACTGTACTTTGAAATGGTTTCTTTGGAATGGAGAATTTAATATAAACAAATTTGAATAGATGAGAACATTTAACAAGAGCTATCCCAAGAATCACAAGTAACACAAGAGTTTGAAATGGAAGCAAAATATATACTAAGAGAAACTATGGATACTGACCAATCAGAGCAGTTGTTTCCATAAACAATAAAACTGGCACACATCCTGTGGATACTAATTATGAATGACACCAGTGGTGAGGGAAACTATGCAATATCTTAGTTTAACTCTAAGGTATCTTGCTTTCCAATTCTGAGACATTCTCCTTAAGTTTGAAGCATCCAGTCTCTGCCTATCTTTGACTGCCTTATATAGTTCTTACTGCTTTGCTGATTGTATCATCTTACTAATTTTAATCAAATCATGTACATTATAAATTGGCATCTTAATATTATCAAAATTCCAAATTTCTTCTTGGAAGAAATTACTTGTATTGACAATTATGATCTGATAAACTACTAGATTAAAGTTTGATAAAAATGAGTAACATTTTGGTGAGTCACTTCTTCATATACATCACGAAATTCATCAAAGTGATAACTCAGGTGTAGCTAAAGTAAAAGCAGTTAATCCAGTGGAATTCATTGTTTAAAAACCATATAGAAACTGTCAGCGCTTTTTTATGGTACTAAAAATTGCATTCAGGGACTTTGTACAGAGCAACCTCTGCAGCCTACTTTTATTTTGTTATTTTCAGACTGCATTTCTCTAAGTCTTAAATTGCATAGGCTGATCTTGAACTTGTAATTTTTTGCATTGGCCTGTCTGAGCACTGGTGTCACACATATGCACTGCCATGACTGGCTACTTTTGAAGTACATTAACAGATACAATAGAATAGCAGGTTAACTTATCATCTCTCAGTAAAACTTTTTTAGATGACCTGTAAATTAATAAGTGATGGAATACCTGAGAAAGTAAAAAGAAAAATAACCCCTCATTTAGCTCATTATTTAAGTGTTCAGTTCATAACCCACCTGCCTGGTGACTAGTGTGTCTGTCTTTTGTGTCACTGTAACATGACAGAAGTAGAAATCGTGGCGCAATCTACTCACCTCAGGGCTAAGGGAGAAAGGAACCAATAAGACCATAAGTCTTACTGTGTGTGGCACTTGTGTTCATTTCCTCCTGCCAGGTCACACCTCCTAAAGATTTTAGCACCTCCAACAAGTGCAATGAACTGAAAATCAAGCAGTCAATACAGTGAACTTTGTGGGATTTTTTAGATCCAAGCTACAACTCTCTTCTTTTATTTCTCTTGCAATGGCTCTTAAGGTTTCATATACTTTCTTTTCTCTCTCTCTCTCTCTCTCTCTCTCTCTCTCTCTCTCTCTCTCTTTCTGTGCAGAACCAAGGATTTGTTGCGCACACCATGCAACTTCTTGTTCTTCTGAGCTACCTCCCCAGCCCCTTACATACTTTCTTGTGCCATCTTCAGGAAAATGAATGACTGTGACACATCTAATGCACCTCTGTATGCCTACGAGGCAAACACAGTATATCAGATTAGGTAACTGATTCTATTAATAATACAGCAGTAGGACCCTAATATTTTTAAAATCTATTTTCATGAAGCATTGAGTGTGGCATGGTAAGTGGAGCCCAGGTGGCCATTTCTCAGATTATTCCTTGGTGATGCCAAAACAACCTGGACTGCCATTTAGATTATCTCCCAAACTTCAGATCTGAGCAGAAACACTTTCTAGGAATTTTCTTGAGTGCTAAAACCCAAGTTCCTCTACTATCTTCATGTTCAGTACTTACTGAATGAACTTACCTGAAAAGCACAGGGATTTCAGACCAACTAGAGTTTTCCCTTTTCAGTATGTCATTAAATTTCTAATCCTTCATTGTATTTTGAATTTATCACATTCTCTTAGATCTGTCCAAAATTTTTAGTATTAGTAGGTCTCCAGTGCAATAATTCCGTTCCCCCCATAATATACTTCTTACATTTATTTCATGTTACTTGTAATTTTTTTTCACTGCAGGACAAGGATCCTGTCACATCCACCCTCGTACATCCTTCACCTTTTTGTAGGGTGTTGTGACCTGACCGCCACTGGGGGCCATATTGTAGTGTCCTCTCAGTATTTTGGTCACTGGACATCGAAAAACAGAAGAGACTAAGAATATGCTTGTTTTGAAAAAAAATGACTACATTCAATATAACCTTGGTTCCAGTAATATTAAATTACTTCCAAGCGGCAAGTGACATAAAGCTGGTAAGTCTATAGTTAATTTAGAGGAATTATATCTATAGTAAGGTAGTATTCTGTACATGAGAAAATCGTAGGCATTTTCAAAATTGACTGGAAACCCTGAAATATTTAAAGAAGGAATTCTTTTTGAATTGTATAATTTTGCCAAGGGAACCTGAGTCTGAATACAATAAACAGAAACAAACACTCCATTAATATATTTATCTAAACAGCTAATTTCCTCCTGGAAGGAAAATGGCACTTAATTAATTTGGCTTTACAAGACTCCTAACTGTGAATTCTTAGCTATGCTGCAAATGGGGTCACCTAAACCACCAACTAGCAATGGAGAAACTATTGAAGGGAAGAATTAGAAAATTATGCATACCAAGGACCTTCCAATTGTCTTGTTTTAAATGCATTATTAGAAATACTTACCTAGAGTGGAAATGGCACAAAGGAAATTAGATTAAGCATAAGAATCTAGCTAAGCACCTACCCATTTCTAACCCTTTGGAAGGAACTCAGCCAACTCCGTGGTGTCTCTGATCGCATACATGTTCTCTCACTGGTAGCCACAAAGTAGTTCACTCTTGAATTTTATTCTCTCTGTCTCATGTAAAGTGAAGAGATTGGGTTGAGAAAAATATATACAACGTAACCTGAAAACTGCTGCCCGTGTTCAACAGCTACTGCAATCGCTTGCTAATGTTCAGCAGCGATGTCAAATGTCTTGCCTTGATGTCAGTCGGGGCCAGTCAACTTCGCCATCCAAGTCACAGTGATTGGCTAAAGTTCAAAGTAATAAGGAGAATGAAATAGACAATTTCCACACATAATTTAGTACACTTTCAGGCTTTCTTTATTTTTCTGAATTAAATATGTTTAAAAATGATTTCAGAGCACAAATGTAACCCTAGTGTGATGAACTTACCAAGTCTACAAGATACTTCTTTTTTGATCTTGTTTCATAGCTACCTAGGTAAACATAACTGGTACATGGCGAGAAAAGGTTGCTCTTTAAGGAGAAGACAGAGCCATAGTAGTATGAGAGTAGAAGGGCTATTTGTACTGATGAGTAAATTTCCCTACAGTAAAGCTTTAGCCTTATAGAAATATACATTGCCAGACAAAAGAAAACCACTTTGTATATTTTACAAATATCAAATACTACTCAAAGCAACAAGTAAAGTGTCCTTATCCATTGTTGCTATTTTATTGTCTATGGAAACAACTCAAAACAAGCCAGAGGAAAGCAAAGCATTTGGAGGGCATGGATGCACATGCATACACACACACACACACACACACATGCACAAGAACACTCCAAAATTGATGGGAAAACTCTCAGGAGAGATTTTTGTTTGCTTGTTTTTAGAGAATGTCACAATTCAATGACAGTTTACTTAGTGCCTGAAAATTCTACCAATCTCAATAAGAGATGTGGCATTCTGCATACCCAAAGTGCGCTCTGCCTATCGTGCTTAGCACTAAATAATCGACTCACTGTGGTTGAAATCTGGTCTGAATTTAGACCACACAAAAGTGTATTAGAAGCTTGGGATAATAACTGTACATAGATGTGGTTTGAGTTTGAAATCATGCCTCTATTTTGGGATGCAACTAAGTATGAATATAGATATACATTATAAAATAGCATAGATAAGAAACTACAGATAATGTACCATTTGGTTCAAACTTAAACTTTGTAAGTCTATCTACATCACATTTTGAAGAAGAAAAGGCTCTCCTATTGAGAGTAAACATGGTATTAAGCGTTCTTCTATAATAGTAATCTCCTGAGAAATTTTTTATCAGTAAGTACATTATTAAACAATCATTGATATTTTTCCTACTAATCAATAATATGATTATAGCATATTTACTTAACAAGTTTCCTCACTTGGAAAGATAGGTAGGTGTTTCTACTTTTTTATTTTTCATTTATTTTTATTTTATTAAAATACAAATGTCAATCAGACAGTTTCAAGACACCTTAACCATACACATTCGATGAATTAATACATTGCAAACCGTTTTCATAATGTTTTGGTATTG
>PVKA01051928.1:0-11963 GCA_004027165.1 Ctenomys sociabilis | reverse complement strand
AAGAGATTATTGAGGATTTCAGAAAATGGAAAGATATTCCATGCTCCTGGATAGGAAGAACCAACATCATGAAGATGGCCATACTGCCAAAATTGCTGTACAGATTTAATGCAGTCCCTATGAAACTGCCACCAACATACCTCCCAGACCTAGAGAAATCGTTCCTAAAATTTATTTGGAACCCTATATGACCTAGAATAGCAAAGACAATCTTGGCCAATAAAGACAAGGCAGGAGGCATCACAATTCCTGACTTGAAATTATACTACAAAGCCATTGTGATAAAATCGACATGGTATTGGGAACAAAATAGGCCTGAGGATCAATGGAATAGATTAGAAGATGCAGAGGCATCTACAAACACACTCAGCCATCTGATCTTTGACAAAGTCACCAAAGAAGCTTACTGGAAGAAAGATAGCCTCTTTAACAAATGGTGCTGGAAATCCTGGCTTTCTACATGCTGAAAAATTAAACTTGACCCAGCTCTATCACTATGCACTAATCTAAAGTCAAAATGGATTAAAGATCTAAACATTAAAATGGAAATACTCAATCTCCTGGAAGAGAAAGTAGGAGGAACTCTTGAAGACATAGGGGTAGGTAAAGAGTTCATGAACAAACATATATTTGCATGGGAAGCACTTGAAAGAATCAACAATTGGAATGAACACTTCTTGAGGAATTTCTGCATGTCAAAAGAAATTGTCAACAAAGTGAAAAGACAACCCACAAATTTGAAAAAATCCGAACTAATAAGCAATCAGACAAAGGTCTACTGTCTCGAATATGTAAAGAACTAAGATATAACAGGACCCTCAAATTTAAAGATTCAATTCAGAAATGGGCATCTGAGATGAATACACACTTCTCAGAGGACAAAATTAAAGAAGCAAATAAATATATGAAAACATGCTCCACATCGCTAGCCATCAGTGAAATGCAAATAAAAACAGCACTGAGATACTATCTCACTCCAGAAAGAATGGCTATCATAAGGAAATCAACCAATAACAAATGTTGGAGAGGTTGTAGGGAAAAGGGAATACTTCTCCATTGTTGGTGGGAATGTAGACTGGTACAACCATTGTGGAGATCAGTGTAGAGACTCTTCAAAAGACCGGACTGAAAATCCCATTCAAGCCAACTATCCTCCTACTGGGAATTTTCCCTGAGGAACTGAGAACATTATATCATAGTGATATATGTGTACGTATGTTTATAGCAGCACAATTTGTGATAGCAAAATCTTGGAAACAACCAAGATGTCGGTCACATGAGGAATGGTAGAAAAAGATGTGGTATTTCTATATAATGGAGTATTACTCAGCTATAAGGAATGATAAACTTGATGCATTTATATTGAAGTGCATGCCCCTTGAACATATACTTGTAAGTAAAATAAACCAGACACACGTGTGCAAATATCGTATAGTCTCCCTAGTACAATTAGTCAAAAGAAGAAATAGAAATAGAAATATACAACAACAACTAACATCAGTTGAGTCACATAATTAGAGCACACTGAACGGCATATGCTGCAGGTAGTAATTCGTTTTTCTTCTGGATGATTAACAACCTACATTCACAGATCAAAATTGGAGAAATAGAAGAGCTGCAAGGCCAGCCAACATTTTGGCCTTAGCCTTTCAAGGTCAGCAAAGACTTAGGGCATAGGGGAATCTGTAGTGTAACATCATGAAACTCAGTTGTGCCCCAAATTTTCTGAACAAGGAGATTATGGAGCCACAGAAGAAATAGATTGATGATGTATAAGTGTGCCTTGGGAGAGTCATATGGAGAGAAAACTTTCTCTCAGGCTTTCACAGAGAGCAAACTGGTCAATCATCGGCCATGACTTACCTGCATGGAGGACACAGACAAAGGATCAACAGAGTAAGGTACAGGATTACAAGATAAACCCTGAGGGAACTTCACTGACCTCATCAGAAACAAAAGCCACATCTTTTGATATATAGGTCTTGATCTATCTTGGTCTCAACCATTCAGCAGAAAAGTGTAAAAATCAGGTATGTAACGTAGGGCCATAATAATAAGTTGAGCTTAAGTTTTTATTTTATTTTATTTTTTGGTGGAACTGGGGATTGAACTCAGGCCCTTGTGCTTGCCAGGCAAGCTCTTATTCTACTGAGCTATCTCCTCAGCCCCCAATAAGTTGAGCTTTAAATGGCTACAGTCAACAACTTCTTCAGATTACTCACTATTATTGTGGAATGCTGGACTGTGTTGGATTTTGTCGCTGAGTTCAGGCTCCTAAATTGGTTTAATGACAATGGAGTGCCCATCTTTGACAGGTCTAGAGAAAAAAAAAGTTATAGAAAGAAAGAATCATGATGTGTGTGTATAAACAGTACAGTTAGGATAAGTGTGCCATGCTTCTGCATCAGTCTATGAGAAGCAAGATTTGCACTAATAGTGGTTGGACAAGATATTATGTCAGCTTCTAGTACTATGGACAACCACTGGGAAAATAACAAGGTAGAAAGTGTTAATTATTGAATCTGTGATATAATTCAGCTATAAAAACTAAGTAAACAGCTATACTCTCTTAATGTACTGATAAGAGACATCTGCTGTAATAATGTCTGTAAGTATAATATCATATATTCACCTTGTACGATGCCAAAACATTATGAAAACAGTTTGCAATGTATTAATTTTTCGAATCTGTCCTGTTAATTTGTCTTGAAACTGTCTCATTGCTATTTGTTCTTCAACAATAATAATAGTAATAAAAAATAAATTATGGCTATTTATTATAAAATCAGCCTATTTAGCGCATGAAATATTAATGAAATGTCTTAAAAATGCACAATGCGTTTGTTGCAATGAGTATTGCATGTCTCTTTTCATAAACAGGCAAAGGACTCTGTTTAGAGTGCCAGCCAGATAGCTCAACAGATTAAAGAGCCTGCTTGGGTAGATCCAGGGACCAGGGTTAGATGGCAGGCATGCTGAGATGGCTATTGAGACTGGGCCTGGTGATGTGAGCCTGTAATCCCAGCACTTGCGAGGCTGTAAGCAGGAAGATCTCTGCAAATGTGATCTGTGTAGGGAGACCCTGTAGGCCCTGTAGACCCTGTCCTAAATGCATTAAAAAAGGTGCAGTTATTTCCTGTGCCATTACATGGTATAATGTAGTCTATGAGGTTTTAAAAGTCTTGTTTTTATGGAAAGTAACCATATTTTTCACATTTCAAGTGCTTGGCACATTTCTGGCTTTAACCTCATTGCTGTAACATTTGATTATACATAATGCAGTGTGCAGTTTCATATGTGGAGCCATCTCTGTGAGCTTACCCTATAGTGTTTTATTCCATTTAAATCATTTCATTAAGAACATTTTTCATAACATATTCATTTTATTAAGAATGTTACTACTGAAAGCATATCTTATTGTTTATCTTTTAGTTGTTCACAAGAATGAGTTATTTTTGAACTTCTTTCCTGAATCAGACCAGTAATATCATAAGCTGACTTATTAGCAATAGCTTTATTCTTCTTTGTTTATACAGAAAACTGGCCTGTACTATGCAATTTGCTTAATATTTTACTTCTGTCTGTCCTTAGCAGTGCTTGCTAAGAATCTATCCGTCGCATTTGCTGATAAATGTATGTGCTTCAGTTTATTTTAATTTCATTGTATTTCAAATATGTATGCATAATAGGAAAGATAGATTCACCCATACATGTCTTTTTCTCTTTTTAATTTTGTAATGTTAACCAAGGAGACCTCAGAGAGGCCTTATTTTTTTCCTTTCCTTTTTTTCCCCCTGTATTTTAGGGAAAGATCTACAGGGTGTTCAGAGTCTCACCACTAGATCAGACTTATAGTGATCTGCCTGTTTACAGCCTCCCATGAGCTGGGATTACAGGTGTGCACCACCATGCCCAGTCTCAATTGCTGGCTCAGTGTGCCCCAGGGGAAGAGCTAGCACGGCAGGCCTGGGGATAAAACCCTTGGCCCCTGCGACTGCTTGAGGTGCTGTAATCCTCTGAGCTACTTTCCTGGCCCTTCCTTTCCATTTTATTACTCCAGTTTGCAGTACATAATACTTACCCCCCTCACGGGGAGCTGGCACATGCACGTGACACATCTGTGTTCCTCTCTTTCTCCTTCCCCTCTTCTCCTTCCCCACCTTTTCATCTCTTGGTCCCCTTTCCATTTGCAAAGCTCTAGCTCCTTATTTCTACTATCTATCTTTTACTTTCCTTTTCATTTATAATTTGAGTTTCTTACATAAGAGAAACCATGTGATATTTAAGCTTGTGTGTCTGATTTTTTTTAAAGCCAAACTTTTTTTTTTTTTTTTAAATAGTTTGTTTGGTACAGAATCTGACTATACAGCTCAAACTTGTAGTGATCCTCCTGTGTCAGCTGGGATTACAGGTGTGCATTAAATGGGGAAAGCAATCTGACCACTAATGTGGTCTACCACTTTTAGGATGTGACAGCAGGATGGGGTTGGGGAAGACTGTTGAACTTAATGCCAATACTTTCAGATCCAGCCCTCTCTGTAATCCACACTGTCTAGGCTGGGTGAGGTCTGCTGATGGAGGGCAAGGCCTGTGTCCTTCCTGGTGCAACTTAAGCATCTCATAGGGTTTATGCCTTTCTCATGTGCTCCTTGAAACTGCCTCTTGTGTCTGTTTGAAGTGGAGTTATTTTCTTCCCAATTTTAAAGCCTTCTCAAAATGTTGTCTGATTAAACACTGTCTGGCAATATGTTAAGCACTGTGTTGGGTCTCCTTACCTTAGAATTGCTAGGAAGGAGTCACTTGCAGAGTAAATCCCCATGCCTAATGAATTTTCTAGGGCTAGTGGTGCTGGCCAGATTCATAATTTCTCCTCTGGATCTGCTGATTTTCTGAACTTAATTGCTCTTCTTGGACATTGATTTCATTCACAGTCAGGTCGGTAAAGTGGTTACTGCCCTTACTCTCTCTTCCTGATGGGGGGAAAAAAAAAACACCACAACCTACTTGGAATTGGAAGTTGCCATAACCAGAACATGAAATCCATTGGCTCAGCATTGGTAGAGGGTCAATGCATGGGACTTCTGGTCTAGCAGGGTGTAGTTCTGTTCAGCCAGTCCCCAAAATTCTTTAGAACATCTTATTAATTTTTGCAAAATTTGTGAAGCACTGACTTGATTATTACACATCCTCATTCATGACATTATTGAGGTTGGCCAAAGGCCTTCGATACAAAGGGGTTTTCCAAGAAGATGAAGATCTGGAATCCAACTAAGAAAACAGTAAGTAACTCTGACTTACTACAAAATGAGGTTAAGGAACCACTAGCAAAGGCTGAATGTGAGGTTTAGGTAGGTTTTCGGGTAGAGTTAGCATGAAAGGAGTCTCAGCCTATGGTCTCCACCAATCAGAATTCAAGGCAAGGATAAATACTAATACTTTCCTGGGGAGGTTAATTGTAGTGTAGTGAGAGAAAGCACAATGAGTCAGATAAGGATAGGAAGCACAACCACTAATCATGATCTGTCCATTTGACTAAATTAAGAACCACCCTGCAGATTAGTAAAGCACAGTTCTGGGTGTGTATGCCAGGTGTTTTCAGAAGTGACTGGCATGGAGGCTGGAAACAGAGGTGTGAGCCTCACCCTCGTGTGAGTGCTACCGATTAATAGGCTTGTATCCTGGATAAAGATGGGAAAGAAAGTAGTCTGGCATACTGTTTTTTCTGAACCTCTATTCTTCTTGAGTGGGTTTTTCTTTGCTACTGCTGTTGCCCTTGGATGTCAGACTCCAGTTTCCTCAGCTTTCCACACAGATGAATTATAGCAGTGGCTCTCTTGAGAGCTTCCAGGCCTTCACTCTTGGGCTGGCACTGCACCCTTGATCTCTCTTGCTCTGTGGCTTCCAACTTCCTGAGATGAGCAGCTACTGGATCTCTCAGGAATTTAGGACACAGATAGCCATTGTGAACTCTCCCATTTCTGATCTTGTGAACATACCTAATATATCCTCTTGCATAATTATAAGTACATTTTCTCTCAGTTGTTTCCCACTATCAACCCCTAACACAAACAAGAGGTAACACAAATCTTGCATCACATTGCTTCATGAAGAAATGTAGCAGGTTTCACAGGCACATAAAACACCTCCAAATGCTGCACAGAAAAAACTGCCTGAGGTCAGTCCATTAGAGGGTACACAGAGAGGGCATTAATTAATAGCACTCTTTCTTTTCTCCCATTGAACAAACCCCAATCATGGAACTTTAACTCTCCAAGACCTCTGGCTTGCATCATATGGCACATTTTGAAAATCCAGCTTCTAGGATTTGCAATGCAATGTTTCATCTGAGTTGAGGAGTGGGAGAAACATAGCATCAACTAGAACTGGTCACTGTGGCAGTGTTTGAGGCAGAACCAATGACAAGTATTTGATGAAAACTAGGAGATTTCTTTTCCTCAATAAGTATATTCAGGTCATAAAAAAAAAAAAGAAAATACCACCTGGGTATTGAGGCTGATGATACTTTGATATTTACAGGTTTCTTCCTGTCACTAATTCTGTATTTCTCTCATCTCAGTAAACTTTTGGCTGGTCTACATTGCTTTTCTGTTGCAATGACTCGGAGCATAGAGTAGTTCGATTCTTGATTTGTCCTGTATATTTTAGGCTTGGTTGTTGCAATTCCCCATTGTCAGTGGACACTGAAGTACTGAGAAAGACTAAATGAATTCCCTGGGTTTCAGACATTATCTTCTATGACTCCATTCAGTGGTCCAGTATCAATACAGCTTCCCTCATTATGTCAGTCAAACTGTAGCTAATCTGTTTACCTGTGGGACTGTTGACATGAAAGAGATAGTAGTCACAACTACTCATTCAAAAGAACTAGGATCTGTATTTGCTCAAGTATTCTTTCCTTGAGAATGAAGACCTCTAACTGGTCAGCCCTTTCAAATGGAGAGCGTAGAAACCCAAAAACTCCTAATGGCCCCATGTGTTTGAAGGGAGGGAAGAACACTTACACTTCTACTGGTTCTGGGGCCTGTATGCTTTTTGATATTAGAGGTATAGTGTTATATGTCAGCTATTGATTTAGGCCATCTATTACTTCTTCAAGATAGCAAGCAAATTCAACAAAGTGTCAGACCCATTGCTGGGTTTTTAACACACCATTCACATCATTTTATTGGGCTGGCTGGTTCTGAATGTAGCATATCATGAATCCCCTTGTTATTGTTCCAGTTTTGCACCTCCTTTACTATAGAAAATTTCCCTTTTTTGGAGGGAACTTCCTGTTTAAACTGTGTTGAAGGATAAAGTATCCTGTAGTCCTTTGGTGGTGATGCTCATAGAGGAACTGCAGGTAGGAAAGGCAACCACATAGCCAAAGTGTGTGTGAATGTTGGTGTGGATGAAGATCATAATGCACTCCGCTGTACAAATGGTCTGGCTTCACTAACTCCTCACTGGGTTTGGCTGATTCCTACAGGAACAGTGCTATGTTAAGAGCATGGCCTGTCTCTGATGGTAGCACACTGACGACTCAGCAGTGACTGTAGCTGAGAAGAAACAAATGCTTGTCATTAGGATCATGTGTAGTCTTCATTTCTGCTACCTTGTGTACTGTGTTCATGAGCTTATTGCACAGGCGACATTCAGACCACATTTCAGGGTCTCTCAGAATCCAGTCAGAATGTAGCAGCTTTCCATTTCTGGACACACAACTATGGGCTCTGATATGTCTGTGATCCAGACTTGTCTTTTATTTCTCTCAGAGTTGGTCAATAAAACTTTCTGGTTGAAGAAGAGGTACTGATGCAGTAGAAGTAGTGGGCACAGAAGTATGGGCCAGCAATTAATTTTAATTTTACTTATAATTTTGGACATATTGCAGGTCCTTCTTAAATATACTACTTCTGTCCTATAGTGGACTAGTATATTGCATGTCAACAGTATGACTTGATTATCTGATAAAATGCTGACCAGAGGCCAGCGTCTATCTGCCTCCAACAATTAAACATAGCAATGACAATATAGCAAGTCTATTCCTAAGAGTCAGAGGACTTCTCTCACAGGATATTTTGCTGTGCCACTTTCCTTAGACCTGCACTGAGGTAGAAGATTCCATATCAATCACCTGCATTTGTCTGTTGCTGGGACGGATACTCGATACTTGCAGTTTAAGAGGAGAGACTTGCTTTGGCCCACAGGTTGACGGGATTCAGCCTATGACTGGCTGGGTCCAATGTAGAAAAGACATGGCATAAGGGCACTATAGGGCTGGGCAGATGGCCTGGTGCTCTAACAACCTGCCTGGCAAGCACAAGGACCTGAGTTTTATCTCAAGTACCATGTGCCATCCCAGCCCTGGAATCCTGGGCATGCTGTGTGGCCACCAAAACCGGGCATGGTAGTGCACACATGTAATCCCAGAGTGGGGAGACTGAGACAAGAGGCTCACTATGAGTGCAAACTGCTTAGTGAGACCTGTAATAAATAAATAAATAGGCATTATAAATAAAGTCTGCTTGATTCATAGCACCCAGGAAGCAGAAAGACACAGAAAATCCAGGAAAAGAGATGTACCTTCCCAAAGCAAGCCCACAATGACCCACCTCCTTCAACTGAGCTATCTCCTTTTCTTAAAAAAAATATTTTTTCTTTAGCTAAAACTGGATGGGTTAATCCACTGATAAGTATAATACCTTCATGACCCAAGATCTTTCTGGAAGCTCCCATGTCAGAACACGTGAGATTTTTAAGGAACATTCTATTTTATTTATTTATTTATTTATTTATTTATTTATTTATTTATCTTTGTATTTAGTAGAGAGTCGACCAGGTCTCACTATGTAGGTAAGACTCCTAGTGATACTCCTGTTTTCAACCCCCGAGAACTGGGACTATAGGCACACACCATGCACAGTCTTGGTTGCTGTCTCAGCACACCCTGGAGGTGGGGCCAGCCCAGAACCTGGGGATTGAAACCTAGGCTGCTGTGCTCTGCCTAAGCAGGCACTTTAGTCCACTGAGCTGTGTGGCTAGCTGTACAGATTCTGGTTTTTTTTTTTTTTTTTTTTTTTTTTTTTTGATACTGGGGATTGAGCTCAGGACCCTGTGCTTGCCAGGCAAGCACTTATTCTACTGAGCTATCTTCCTGGTCCTGATTTTGTTTTTAAAGTCAAGCAGATTACTCCAGCAGAAATAAAAATAAATAGACTAAAAAGGGCCAAATACAATATTAAACAGACTGATTTGGAGATAATATTCCAGGCGAGAGACAATGAACATTTCAACTATAACAGTGACAGAGAATGGATAGAAGGGGATGGCGTCCTAGTGGAGTCCACAGTACTTACTGATATGGCAGTGGGACACTGGGGACAGGGAGAAGATGAGCATCTTTCCTTGATTACTTTTTTGAGTAAAAGAGATACTATAGAATATAAGAAAATAATTTTTAAAATGAGATAGTATAATCTTCCTGGTCACATTGAGTTGGAAGTGCTTTTGGGATGTATAGGTCTGAATCCAGGGAGGAGTTTAAGAGCAGGTACAGATCTGGGGATTCTCTTCCATAAGGAGAAGCTGCAAGGGGGATGAGATTGTTCAGACAGAGCATGGCGGAAGGACAGGGGCACAGCAGTGTTTGACAGAAGGAAAGACAAGAGGAGACAGAGGAGGTAGCAGAAGAGAGAAGAGAGAAGCTTACCAATGGGGTTTGGTCAGGAGAATAAAAAAGAAAGGTAATTGAAATACATTGCCTATGTTCCTGTTGGTGATCTCAGCAAGAGGAATTTCATATACAAATCCAGGCAGGCAACAGATTATAATGGGCTGAGGAGTGAAAGTGAAGTGTTGCAGTGAAGACAGATGTGAGACGGTGTTACTCTTTCGATGAGTTGACTGTGAAGGGAGAGTGAGAAACTTGTTGCCAGCGGGAAGGGCAGGATTCCAAGGGGACTTACTTCATTCTCTATTACTTTTTGAAAGTGGCAGGTATACACACACAGCATAGGCTAATGGGGCTGAGCTGGCAGAATGGGAGAGACTGAAGTTACAGGAGAGGAAAGAGGGGGCAAAGGCGAAGTTCTGATCGTGACAGTTTCTGATCCTTTTATGAGTTTTAGACAAAGACAGAGGAAAAGAAATTTCTCTTAAATTACATTCTTGAGGTAAATGAACCAAGATATTGATGTCAAGCACTAGTCTTCAGGTCCTAGAAGATCCTGCGCACAAGTAATTTTGATGTCTTGCTCAGATGGAGCATCCCAGCCCCACAGAACACAGAACTAATCGATCAAACCTGTACAGCCCATCTGGAAAAAAAAAAAAATCTCTGAAACCATCTGATTTTACTTTCATCCAAGTCTGAACTAATCGAACATTTTATTAATCAGAGAAGTCTATCCAAAAGCTTTAGTCAAATCCCTTCTGTGTCACATTTCATTATGACAGACGTGTCTCATGCTGGGTCCTTATTTACATAGAACACAGACATAGAAGCATTAACTTTTGTAACACTCCACTGAAAATTTCTTAAAATCCCATCAGGATGTTAAGAAGAAATATTTCCCATTTCTCCATTAATCTCTGGGTCTGATTTTATTCTGCTCAGAATTCTTGTGCTTTTATTTTATAGGAGGGGAGGGCCTCTGGGTTTCTGGTGGAATTAATTGTTCTGCTATTTTAAGCCTTTTGACACCTTTTTTGCTGTGAAGCAAATTGATTTGATTTCTGATAAAAGGTTCCTGAAATATCAGACAACAGATTTTGTGTTGGGGGAGAAGTTTTGGAATAAAACTATTTAAAAAATGACAGAATTTTAAAAGTCAAAGAAAATTTTTTTGCCATTTTTTTCAGCTTGGTTATATCTTTACAAGCATTTAGATAACAGATCATTGTATGTTGACTAAAAAATCTACCATATGAAAGTCTAAATAATATAAATTTGTCTTATTGTCCAAGAAATTTTACGTAACAAATATACCTGATAAGTCTCAAGTCGTGCCATTTTACATTTTATCCTTGGTGGTGCTCTGACAGGAAGAGTTTAATGCATTGTAACAACAGAAAAAAATGGTGTACTGTTTCAGGGGAAAGTTCTTACCAAATTCTGGGATTAGTAATGTGTGCAAGTCACTGTGCATCTCTTGGAGAAGTTGTTGAGTTAAATTACATTTGCGCAAATGGAACCACTTTCAGGTGTTGCTATTCAGAAAAATCTCCCTAGTAGAAACAGTGTTGGGGACATTGATATGTTTAAAACACCTGTCAGCGTTACAGGGGGAAATATAACAAAGGAAATATTTAACAAGGTAATGCTTGATGAATTCCTAGAATAATTCAGAGGTATAAATCCTCAGTTATAAAATAATAAAAATTCTGAATTACAACAAAGTAAAACAAAGCCTCATGTAGATACACCATAGGATGGTAATGATCCTAAGGGTAGAAAGAGAGGAAAGCAAATTGTCTATAAATATTCTTAGTTTTCAAATTCTAACAAGCCCTAGAACCTTCTTGAAAGCTAATCAACAAATCCAGAGATGTCTGGGCTTTTACATTTCAAGATTGACTCAGGTGATCCCGGGAGGTCTGAGATCTATTTTATAACTAACTCTATGAGACACTTTTTTGGTGGCACCCAGTAGGACAGATTTCTCAGTATCATTAGTAGAAATCCTATTATGAAGAATAAGATTTCCAAACTGAGAGAAAATAATTGTTTATCTAGTATAATTTGTCCAAAATTTTGCTTACAAATGAGAATAAAACAAAGATGTTTTCAGATAAATAAATATTATCCTAATTAAAGCAGCTTCTTTAGGGAAGAGAAAACACAAACAAAATGCATCTGGGGATACAAATGAGCAAGGAGCAAAAGGTTATTATGTGTATAAAAATGTTTATTCTGCTTTTTAATCTTGCAAGTAAAGAATTGAGATGTAATTATAAAATGG
>PVKA01051926.1:0-11983 GCA_004027165.1 Ctenomys sociabilis | reverse complement strand
TTTAAACTATGAGAGGGGAACTATTGGTTCACCATCTTTGTTTCTGGTTGGACAGTTTTTAAATAGCTCTCCAAGCTAAAAACTATGTGGTCATCTCAAGAAGCATACAATCTTCAAATCCAGGCCCACAAAAGAAATAATACAGGAATCAACAATACAGCAGGCATTTCCATATACATCTATGGTTCTTGAAAACCTGTTTACCCTGTTTTACACCTGATGATACCAATGCCGATGCAGCCCTGTGATCAATATTGATGCTATCAGTACCCTTCTCCCCCTTTTGTGTGCACAATTAGAAGTGTCCTTTCACTTGCTATTTCTTCATACCCCAAGCTGTGTCCAGCACAGCTTTCAAAATTTTTAGGGTGAAGGATAGTGGAGGATGAATGCTAAGGTCAAGTGTGATATGTTCTTATCTTCTGAACTGAATTCTTTGAGGGCCTAGCTGCTTATAATATTTCTGCCTAACTTAGTTGTCTATAGTGTCCACACCTGTAAGAAATTCTACTACTCTTAGGGGCTGAGGCAGGAGAGTAACAGGGTTGAGCCCAGCCTGGGCAAGTTAGTCTTGTCTCAAAATGAAAAGTAAAAATTAATTAATTAAAATGTTGGAGATGTAGCTTGATATGAAAGATTGAATAAAAAGAACAAGAAGCAGAGCCTTCTGGGTCCAGGGCTCGGCACAACCATGGTGGTATTAGTAGGTAAATCCCTCCTTCAATGCATCTTGGTGGAACTGCTAAAATTAATGTAGGGGAAATGCTAGATGTCAGGTACACTGAGTTCGTGTTCCCTGAAGTCAAAGAATGAATTCTAAGGAACAATGAAGTTTAATACTAGGAAAACTATTGGAGAGGGAAGGCATAGAGAATAGGAACAGTTCCTGAGAGACAGGAGGGTGTCTTGAATGAATTGCCCTCTTGCAACATTTTAAAGTCCTGGATTACTCTGTTTCTTCTGAATTTTATTCTGGGTAGTAAGAATTTTCCTGTGGTTTGTTATAGTCTTTCATCTCTTGACAAATATCAAGAGATGAAAGACTAGATTTGAAAAGGAAATGAAATTTTAAAATTGAAAAATATAAAATTATTTTATCAAAAGTATGAATTTGCTTTTGCAAATTCAAAAGATAGATTCACCAAGTCATGACAGCACCCACTTGTAATCCCAGCACTACAAATGTTGAACCAGAGGAGGGTCACTGAGAGTTTGAGGCCATCCTGGGCTACACAGAAAGACCCTGTCTCAAATAAATCAAAGTAGAAACAGAAAAAAAAAAATCCAAGATAGATTAAATCTAAATTTGACAAGAAAATGAGTGAATGAAAATATCTGAGGAAGGGCTGGCCAAATGGCTTAGTGGATTAAAGCACCTGCAAACAGGTGCAGGGGCTGGGGGTTTGATCCCCAGACCTGCCATGCCAGTCCCACCCCCAGGGTACACTGAGATGGCAATTGAGACTGGACATCGTAGCGTGCCTGTAGTTCCAGCTCTTGGGAGGCTGTAAACAGGCAGATCACTGTGAGTCCAACCTAGTCGTGAGACCCTGAACACACTGTAGACCCTTCCCTAAAAAGAAAAAAGAAAGAAAATATCTGAGGAAATCATGCACCTGCAACACAGAGGGAGGGAAGAGAAATAACAACAACAACAAAAGAACAAGAGACAGTATAGCTGAAGAGAAGTGTTGTGAATTTTCCAGAATGTGAAAAGACAAATTTTTAGAGATAGGTGTTTTCATTTGCTAGTAGTTCCCTAACAAAATAACTCAGAGAAAGTGGTTTTAAAGACTGAATTTTTTTTTTCACGATTCTAGAAGCTTGAAGTCTGAGATCAAGGTACCAGCAGAGTTGATTCCTCCTAACCATCTCCTTAGCTTGTAGACAGCTGCTTTCTAGCCTACATCTTTGCATAGGCTTCCCTCTGTGTATTTGTGTCCTAAATCTCCTTTTGTACAAAAATACCAGTCAGATTGGGTTAGTAACCTTACTAACCTTTCTAACTTACTAACTTCATTTAACTTAGTTTCCTCTTGAAAGACCTCATCTTGAAATATAGCCATATTTTAAAGTACTGGTCATTAGGACTGCACCATATGAATCCGTGGGAGGACACAGTTCAGCCTGTAAAGGTGGTGTTACCAGATGGCCTGCTTGTGAAAGTGGCTCACCAACTAAATCAGGATCTGGGTTGCTCACCTCTCCCTCTGGAGTTAGAGTCCAGGCTCTTATCTTGAGCAAAGATTGAATAAAAAGAACAAGAAGCATTGACGATGTTTATTCAAGAAAGTAAAAGTGAAGAGTTTGGGGAAGTGGCTCTGCAGGGTAAGCTTGGGCCAAGTAGAAGATGAAAAAGCAGCTAAAAATCACATTGGAGAAAGTGGGGAGAGCTATCCCAAGGAAAGCCACGGTAGCAAGTTCTTGGCTGCTGTGTCCTTGCCTACTGTTCAAACCTCAGGGAAACCCCCAAGAATTTCCACAGATGGGTCCTGAAATGCACCTTGGGTTGATGTCAGATCTAGGCCATCCTACTGAAAATCTGCTTGAGTTCTTGGGAAATGTCCATGTGCAGGGCTATGGGAACTGTTCTGTACACTTGTTCCAGGACCTTGTAATTAATAAGTTATGCCTACTTCCCCAGACAGCTTTGCCATGCCATATTTCCACATCTTATTAGGAATCACAACAGATACTAAGTATGGTAGAAAGAAATCTATACCTTAACACAATATAATGAAATTGCTTGCTGGGCATGGTGGCATGCTTCTGTAACTCTAGTGTGTGTGAGGCTGAGGCAGGAGGATTTCCTATTAATTTGAGGCCAGCCTGAACTGCACAGTGAGACCTTGTCTCAAAGAAGAATAAAGAAAGAAGTTGATGAACACCAGAGATAAAGAGAAATCCTTAAAAGACCTTAAATAAAAGCCACACCCTGTTAAGTTCAATGCCTCTCATCATCTCTATCTCAGATGCTCATGCCTGTACATATTTGTCACTTGCTTCTGTGCCACAGCTTCATTTTGATTTTTCTTGTGTGTTAAATGCCCTGCATCCTCAAACCCAGCCTCTAAAATCTGTCCAAGCTCAGCCTCTGGCCTCTTCTCTCCAAGAGTCTGGTCCAGAAGTTTTCCTTCTTGGAAGATACATAGCTCTTGCTCACTCTGAAACCTTCTGTGTGACCTTCTGTTCACCAGTGGCAGAAGGTCGCCTGCCAAGGTCATCAACAGGCTTTTTTAAAAAAATATTTTTATTTATTTGGTATAGGGTCTAACTATGCAGCTTAGACTCATGATCTTCTTGTCTCAGCCTCCTCAGTGCTGGGATTATAGGTGTGCACCACTGCGCTGGGTTTCAGTGGCTGGCACAATGCACCTGGAGTTCCAAGGCTGGCCCAGCATGCAGTATCAGGGATGGAACCCAGGTCCTTGCACTTGTCAAGCAAGTGCTTAAACTGCTGTGCTATCACCCCAGCCCCAAACAGGCTTTAAATATCTCTTGCACACAAACGAACAACAAAACATCCATTTTTGTCTCAGTATCTTTAAGAAGCAGATGTCAAGAGCTGGGGAGATAGCTCAGTGGCGTAAACACTTGCCTGACAAGTGCAAAGTCCCAAGTTTCACACCAATACAAAGAAAAAAAAAAAAAAAAAAGTAGAAGTGCAGCTGTAGGGAGCTCAGTGACAAAGTGCTTGCTTGGCCTACATGAGGTCCTAGATCCAATCCTCAGTACCAGAGAAGTCTGGGTAGTGTCAGTGCAGAGATGGTGTCAACTTGACTTCGACTGTGGTTGTACCAGTCTACACACCCACCAATTGATTGACTTAGTACAGAGTTTTCAGGGTCTACAGGGTCTCACTGCATAGATCAGACTTGTAGGGATTCTCCTGTTTTCAGCCTCCCAGGTGCTGGGATTACAGGCCCTCACCACCACATCCAGTTTCAATTACCATCTCAGCGTACCCCAGGAATGAGGCCAACATGGCACACTGGGGATCAAACCCTGGCTTCTGCATGCTGCCTCTGCAGGTGCTTTAAGTCTGCTGAGCTCTCTGGCCGGCCCAAGGTGGCAATCTTTCAGTAAAGGTATTTGGCTCCTCTGTCAAACATAAAATAGTGAATTGTGTCTGAATCTTCTAGTCTGTTTCATTGATCCTCAGGCAGGTCTGGTTTTATTTATTTTTGCCAATACCATGCTGATTTTGTTTTATCTCAGTAGCTTTGTAGTTTAATTCCAAGCCAGGGACTGTGATGTTCCCTGCCTTACCCTTGTTGCCCACATACAATTTTTGCCATTCTAGGTCTCTTGTGGTTCCAAATAAATTTTAGGACTGTTTTCTCTAATTCTGTAAGATATACTTTTGGTGTTTTGGTCAGGATTGTAACAAGTATGGTCATTTTCACTATGTTCTTCCTATCTAAGAATAAGGGTTAAAAAAAAAAAAAGGGGTTATCTTTCCATTTTCTTACATCCTCCTCAATCTTCTTTTTTCAGATTACTGTAATTTTCAATGTAAAGTTCTTCTATTTCCTTCTATAGATTGATTCCTAAGTATTTCATGTTTTGGATACTACTATGAAAGGTGTTGTTTCCCTAATTTCTCTCTCAGGGAGATTGCTATTTGTGTACAGGAATGCTATTGATTTTTGAGTGTTGACTTTGTATCTAGCCACCTGGCTGAATTTGGTTATTAAATTTAAAAATCTTTTGGTGAAGTTTCTTGGGATTTTCTATGTAAAGTATTATATCATTTGGAAGTAATGATAGTTTAACTTCATGTTTTCCTGTGCTTATTCCTTTTATTTCTTTCTCTTCTCTAATTGCTCTGGCTAATGTTTCCAGAATTATATTGAATAAGAAAAGTAATAGTGGACATCCTATCTTATTTATGATTTTAGAATGTTTTCAACTTTTGTCCATTTGATCTGACGTTGTTGGTTTGTCACAATTGGATTTTATTAGATTGGGATAAAGATCTTCCATTCCAGTTTTCTGTAGGATTTTTATCATGACTAGGTATGGATTTTGTCAGATGCTTTTTCTGCATTTATTGAGATACTCACATGGATTTTTCTCTTCAGCTCTGTTAATATGGTATATTACATTTATCCATTTGCATATATTAAATCATCCCTGAATCCCCAGGATGAGCCATATTTGGTCACTGTGTACAATCTTCTTGATGATTTATTTCCTTCTGTTTACCAGTACATGTGGTAAACATGTGGAGGACATTTTGCATTTATGTTCATTAGGGAGACTGGCATGTTCTCTTTCTTAGTTGGGTCCTTATCCAATTTTGGTATCAGGGTGATACTTGCATTCAAGAATGAATTTAGGATTATTGCTTCCCTTTCAACTTCATTAGAGAAATTTGTATCGAGCCCTGGCCTCTGCACTTACCTAAGCAGGCATTTAGTTCACTGAGCTATACCACCACCTCTAATATTAAATTTCTAAGGATACTAATATGTGAATGAAATTGAAGAGACATAATTAAAAACCTATCAATAAAGAAAAGCCCTGGCCTTGATAGATTCACTGATGAATTCTATAAGAAATTTAGAGAAGACCTAATGCAGATACTTCTCAATCAATTATAAAGATCAAAATAGAAATTAATGCATTGGAGACTAAGAAAACAATTCAAAGAATTAATGAACCAAATAGTTGGTTCTTTGAAAGAAAAAATAAAATGGATAAACCTCTATCCAAAAAATGAAGTAAACATTTCAAATTTCTGCAATAAGTAATGAAAAGAGTGAAATTATTACAGACCCTGTAGAAATTTAGAAAATCATCAATACCAACTTGGAAAATCTTTACTCTTTCAGGATGGAAAACACAGAAGAAATGGGCAGAATTTTAGGTAATAGGAATTACCAAAGCTGAATGAAGAAGATACAAAATTCTGAATAACTCAGTATTAGTCAATAAAATTTAAAATATAATTAAAAACTTACAAACAAACAAAAGCCCCAGTCTTGAATTCACAGGTGAATTCTACAAGAAATTTAGAGAAGATTTGACTCTCAAACTTCTCAAACTCTTCAATGAAGTTTTGTATTTCTTTGTAGTTTTTGGGGGGTTAATCTATTTGTGATAATGAGGTATTGAGGTCTCCCATTATAATTGTATTAGTGCTTATGTGATTTTTAATGTCCATTAATATTTGTTTTATATGGTTGAGTGCACTGGTATTTGTTGTATGTATATATTTATTGTTTATTATTTTTTCTTTTTGCAGAACCGGGGATTGAACTCACGCCCTTGCACTTGCCACGGAAGCGCTTATTCCACTGAGCCATATCCCCAACCCTTTTTTTTTTTTTAATATTTATTATTATCTCTTCTTCTTGGATTATTCCCTTTACAAGGACATATTGACCTTCTTTGTCTCTCTTAATCAGTCTTGGTTTAAAATTCACCTTGTCTACAAATAGAATAGCTATTCATGCTCTTTCTGGGTTCCTGTCTCATGGAGTATTATTTTCTATCTTTTGGCTCTCAGTCTATGAATTTCTTTTTGAATTAAATGTGTTTCTTGTATGCAGCATATTATTGGATCTTGCTTCTTGATCCATTCTGCCAGTAAGTGTCATTTAATTAGTAAACTGAGATCATTAACATTGATGGTTATAACTGATATGTATTTACTTATCTTTTTCATATTATTTTCCTATGGTGGGCTCCCTTTTTTCCCACCTCCATTTAATTACTAGCCTTCTGTGGTGGATTCCTTCTGTTTTAGTTCACGGTGGTATGGTCCTTGTTATCTCGTTCTAGAAAGTCCTTCAAACCATTTTTGGAGTGTTGCTTTAGTGGTCATGAATTTCTTCTAGTATAGTTTATCATGAAAATATCTTATTTATCCATCTGTCCATTTTAAAGGTAATTTTACAGGGTATATGTGAAGTGGGGGTTATTTTCTTTCAGAGCCTGAAATGCTTCACTCTAAACTCTCCTTGACATAATAAAGGGTTTGTGATGAAAAGTCTGCTGTGATTTTAATGGGCTTTCTAGGTTATTTGTTTCTCCTCTCTAATAGTTTTTAATATTCTGTTCTTATGTTGAATTTCTGGAATCTTGACTCATGCTTTGGTGTAGGATTTTTATCATGGATAATTGGAATTCTATATACTTCACTTACCTATATGTAAAATTTTTTGTCTATTCTTTGCAAAGTTTTGTTTCATTACCTTTGCAAACAGGTTTTATGTCACTTATGCTATCTCTTGCTTTTTCATTAATCAATTATTTATTGTTCTTCGAGCCATTATTGAATTGATTGTTCTTTTTTATTTTTTAAAGAGAGTATAAATTAGAATTAAAACAGAAAAATTGCAAATGATACAGATTTTTACTTAACAAAGTAATATGAATTTTACACTGTTTGCTGTAATACAGTGTTGTTGTCCAACAAATTACTCATATTACCAGATATGTGCATGTAAAATTGGAAGAAGGCATAAATGTTTAAGAAATTAAGAAGACAAAAAGGATAACAATTGAAACAAAGAAATAAAACAAATTGAAAGCATTAACTGCTTCTTTCCATAGACCAGCAGAAATGCACAGTACAGTTGTCCAAACCATCCTGCTTACATACATAGATCTCTTCCCCTCACTCTTCCAGTCCTTCTCCTCTACTCAGTAGCTCTTTCCTTTTGAATAGGTTCATTCCCTTTTACTAGTTTCCATTGTACCCTTCAGATTCCATTTTCTCTTTCAGGTTCTCACATTACGGAGACAATATAATGTTTGCACATGTGGATCTGATTTATTTCACTTAAGAGTATATATATATATATTTTTTTTAACTCATTTATTTATTACAGTGTCTCACTACACATCACGGATTCTTTTTTTGCCGGGGGGGGGGGGGTCAGCTCAGCCCGCCCTGGGAGGAAGGGTTGGCATGGCATGTGGTGCTGAGGCTCAAACCACGGTCCCTAAGAGGCGCTTTAGACCGCTGAGCTATCTTGCCAGCCCAAGAGTATATTCTCTAGTTGCATCCATTTACCAACAAAAGACTCAAATTTAACCTGTTTTATAGCTGAATAATACTCCATTGTGTAAAAATACCACATTTTCCTTATCCATTCTTCAGTTGGTGGACATCCAGGTTGTTATCAGGATTTAGCTATAACAAATTGCACTCCTGTGACATGGGAGCACATATATCACTATGATATGATGTTTTCAGTTCTTCTGGAAAAATACCCAGGAGGGGAATATCTGGGTTGAATGGAATCTCCAATCCTATGTTTTTAAGGAATCTCCACACTGATTTCCATAGTGGTTGTACCAGTCTGCTCTCCCTGAATTGATTTTTCATGGTTCTTTGCTATTTTTAAGGCATGTTTTTGTGTTTTCTGACCACAGTCCTGACATCTATATATGAGATTCTGTCTGCACAGTAGATCATTCTGCTGCACATACTCTCAATGGAATGTAACATTTCCTGGGAATCCGCTTGACTCTTTCATGGATTCCATTTCTTTCCTATGTTGTGTGCTTGTGGCTTCCATCAATGTTTTGAGCTCCTCTCTCTCTCTCTTCTTTTTCTGGTACCAGGGATTGAACTCAGGACCTTGCACTTACCAGGCAAGCACTAATTCTGCTGAGCTATCTCCCCAGGCCTTGTCTCTTTTTACAAATCTATAAAAATCTGTATCTGTTCTAGAATACTAACCATATCTTTCATTATGGTAACTATCTCTGTAGTTAGCTGAGAGATTATTGCTGATTTGATTTTTTTCTAGAGCCTCATTCATCTGCTTTGTTACTTTTGCTCTTACCAATTCAGAGAATCCAAGTGGGTGGCTTTCAAATTATTCCACCTCATTGCCTCCTGGGCTTGCATATTATTTAATTGTCTTCTCCTTTTCTTTCCTTTTTTAGTTTAATTCTGGGTTGATGCTTTATCAGTTGCTTATGGTTAGTTTCATTGCCAGTGTTTAAAACACTTAGGAGGGCCAGCAAGATAGCTCAGCAGTCTACAGCACCTACTTAGGCAATCTTAGGCAAAGCACAGGGACTGAGGTTTGATCTCTGGCTCCACATGCCACACCAGCCCCCACCCAGGGCAGGTAGAGCTGGCCACACACACACACACAGACACACAGACACATACACACACAGACACACACACACAGACACACACACACACACACATATACAACCTTAGGAAATGACTACTTCTCAGAGATGTCTTCCAGGTGTGACTTTTGTGTTTTAAATGTGTTGCAAGAATCCTACACCTTCAGTTTATTGGAGATAAAAAGTTGCTGCTTGGTTGGCATAACCCCTGGTCCTTTGACAATGGTATATAGTATTGGTTATGACCCTTAGACAATCTCAATCTTGGTATACCAGAAAGAACAATTGGTTAGAACAACTATGTTACTTGGGTAAAGTAGTACAATCAACAATAGTAGTACAAACAGCCTCAAACCTAGCCTAGAAAATCACAGACTGTGTTAAATATTAATTTGCCACCTTTAACCATATGAACCAGATTTATGACTATATATGAAAATTCTAGCAGCTGGAGATTTAGCTCAATGGTAGAATGCTTGCCTAGCAAGCTGGAAGCCCTCAGTTTGGTCCTTGCAACCAAAACCAAAAAATAAACCTCAGCTAAAAAACAAAAGCTAAAAGGACACACATAAAAAAGGAAAGAAAGAAAATCTAAAACATACCAGAAAATTATATACCATCAGTATGCCCTCAGTATGACAATTTTACCCTCAGGGTAGAAATTTTTAAAGGGTTTAGGGAGAAAAAAATAGAGTGCTAGAAGAGGAATAGATTAGAATCAAGGCTGGAGGACAAAGGATGATTGCACAGACTTTGGGAAACTGGTGAAGTCAGAAGGGAAAGAAGGAAGTAAGAAATAAAAACAAGAACAGAACAATAAGGAAAAACTAGAAACATTCAAAGTCACATAAAAGCAAGAATGAACAGTCACAAGCAAAAGGAAAAAATTAAAAAGTAGCAAAAAGTCTCAACTTCAGGGTGTGTCTCTGCTCTCATTGATGACAGAATGGACAGATAGAATCCAGATCCCTGGTGATTAATCACAGCTATAGTTTTACAGCAGGCTAGTGGATAATTCCAGTAAGCCTGCTCCTTTAGCTCCGCTGACATTCTGGCTGGTTTCTGGCTATGAGGTTGGAACCTGATTTGTCCAACTTGTAACACTCTGTGTGCCTCATGGCAGGCTTGAACTCAGCTCCTTGCCAGCTTGAGGTCTGCTGCTTGACCTCCTATTGCTCCTGTTGACTTGAACTAGGTTCTGCCTCATTGTGACACTGGGAGCTGCTAGATAGAGCCAGCCCACAGCTATTCCCACTTCCAAGCTCAGTTGACCCCTCTCCAAGATGGCTATCAGCCACTGTCTGAACCTGAATAACTCACCAGTCACTGCCATCTGCTGTGTACATTGCTTGGTTCCACTGATGCAATTCTCTGTGGAGGTCTCTGGGATCACCAGTAGTTACCATGCACCTGAGGGTTCATTCACCCCTCCCACACAGTGGGTCAGGGCTCAGTAGAAAAACGTGGCTTGCTGGGTGTGGTGGCGCATGCCTGTAATCCCAGCACTTGGGAGGCTGAGGCAGGAGGATTGTTGTGAGTTCAAGACCAGCTTGAGCTACAAAGTGAGCTGAAGGACAGCCTGAACTGTATAGTGAGACCCTGCCTCAAAAAGACATGAAAAAAAAAAAAAAAGAAAAAAACATGGCTTGTCACTTCCTCCTTCTGTGTTGAGGTCTCTCTCTCTTTGCCCTCCCCATGGGCTTTAATTCTTGATTCTGATCTTTCCTGGATCCCACTTCCCTCCTTATTCTCTCCCTCAGGTTACTTTATTCCAGCATCTAGATAACAACTCTCAGAGAGGTTGTTTCTCTTCTGTTCACCACTAACCCTACAACCTTCCTAGAAGTTCTCAAAATTCTCTCTCTCTCTCTTTCTCTCTTTCGGTACCAGGGATCGAACTCAGGACCTTGTGTTTGTGCTTGCAAACACTTATTCCACTGAGCTATATCCCTCAAAATTGTCTTTATGTAGACCCACCACACTGTCTACACACTGGAGATTCAAAGGATGCTGTTGAAGGTGTGGGACTCACTGCAGTATCCTGTGCAAGTCTGTATTAGGAGGCCGATGGGTCTCCCATCAGGTGTTTTGTTATTGTAATAAAAATAGATAAATAGCAACTCTCTTTTTGTCATTCTTTTTATTGACATTAATTAAATGCTTTATTTATTTTTATTTCTTATGTATTTTAGTACAGGAACGATAGGGCCTCACTACACAGATCAGACTCATAGTGATCCTGTTGTTTTCAGCCTCCCATGCACTGGGATTACAGGCACATGCTACCAAACCCAGTCTCAGCATGCCTCAGGGGCAAGGCTGGCATGGCATGCTGGGGATTGAGCCCCGGTTGCTGTACCTGCCTAAGCAGGCACTTTAGTCCACTGAGCTATCAGCTGGCCCAACTTTCTTATTTATGTCAATTCCGTATAAAATAATTTAAGGTCCACAAGGACAGAGACCCAATTTCATCCTATTGTCCATAGTATCCAATCAGTAGCTGGTATATTTAGTAGCCTTCATAATTATTGGTGGAAATCACACCAAGTACTATCTAACTTCGGTCCCTGGGCCCTGTAGCACAACTCTTTTCTTATATTTCATGGGAAGCCAAAGTTCAGAAGAATCACTAGGGCTGCATCCCTTACTTGATTCAGCTCAGTACCAACCATTCAGTCTACAGACTTCAGCTGGCCCCAGGAACTGAAAGAACTTGAAATACAGAGATACAACAGTTTACCTCCATCAATTTAACTCCCTGTTGCCCCTGGTACTAACTTTTGTTTCAGGAACTCCCACTTCAATTAAGACTTGGCTCATTTCAAAATGCTTTTGAACAGCAGGACATAGATTAAATTTGAGTTGCTGGGAAGCCAAA